>JAHHFK020003711.1:0-104753 GCA_024533555.2 Aedes koreicus
TTTCTTTCAGTGTAGATTTTGAATTATATCACAGATCGCTGAAACCTTTCTCTTATATGACAGCTGAAACTCTCCACTTTATTTCGTGGAACAACATGTTTACATTTTCGTTACATTCAGTAAAATGGCGTCGAATCAAGTGGAAGTGCGCAAACGCATTTTGTACGAACGGCAACAAAATCCGAATTTATCGGTACGCGATCTTGCCAAGAAACTAAAACTACCAAAAAGTACCGTGTTTTGTGTTTGCAAATCATTTGTCCCGCTTGACTGTAGATCGGAAGGTTGGAAGTGCAACAAATCGAAAAGTATACTCACGACAAATGGACAAGAAGGTGGTAGTCATTGTTGAGAAAAAAAATCCCAATCTTTCTGTGCGAAATGTGGCTCGCAAAGTTGGGAAGTCAAAATTATACGAACAAAAAGTGAATCAGAGGCAAGGACTGAAGGTGTATAAAGTGAAAAAGGTGCCCAACTGTGATGACAAGCAAAATCTCATTGCAAAAAGTCGTGCTAAGCTTTACACCAGTTTTTTGCAAAAAAAATGTCTTGTATCATAATAGACGACGAAACATACGTATTCGAAGACTTAAAACAGCTTCCGGGTCTGGCTTTTCCACTGCAATGCAAAGAAACGTTGTTACCGAGCATTTTCGGACAAGGAAGGTGTTCAAATTCCCAAAGAAGTAGTTGATTTGGCAGGCCATATGTAGTTGTGGTCGAAAATCCAAATGTTTCGTCTCTACCGGCAATATCAATAAGGATGTGTACAAAAAAGAATGTCTGCAAAAGCGGTTGCTACCATATATCAGAAGCCACGACTCTCCAGCTCTGTTTTGGCCTGAGTTGGTCCCTTGTCACTATGCAAAATCCGTCCTGGAATGGAATAAGGTACAAGAAGTCAAATACGTGCCAAAAACAGCCAATCCACCAAACTGTCCCTATAGAGAAGTACTGGGCTCTAGTTAAGCGGAGACTCTTCGAAACTAAGAAGAAAGCAAATGGTACCGATGATTTCAAGTGAAGATGGAGAATCGTCACGGCGGGCGTATCTGAGGATACCGTACGGAACCTGAAGGCGGGTATACCACAGAAAGTTCGAGAATTTTACATAAAGAAGGATTAACATCTTAATCAATTGTTTCTAATGTAGATATCCAAATACAAAGCAATTGTGAGGTCAACAATCTGTTTAGTTGAATTATGTGTAATTTTTTTTCTGCTTTTATTTTGGAGTCCGAAATTTAACGTGAACAGGCTTTAAAACAAAACAAAAATCGTCAAACGATGAAATAAAGCTGACCAAGAAAAGATGAATTCTTCAACTGGTCAGGATCTGGTTTGGATTTGGCCAGTCTCTGAATAAAACTTAAATCCAACCATCGTGTGAGAAAAGTTTTTCTGTTAAAGATATCTCATATTGGCAAAAAGGATGGAAATTGGAAATAGAAGTAGTTTGAAACTGAGCGTAGGGCTTTTGTAAAGCAGTATTTTGAATTACTGGGATCCCGTAATGATGGGATGATAATTCCAATTTCAAAACATTATAATTTAATTATCGTACTTTACGCAATAAAACATAATAAGCTATGTTAAAAGGAAGGAGATGAGATGTTTAGTCAATACTTTTTTCTTTAGAAAAACTCAAACCATTCAGTTGCGTGCCTTGATTTTTCTCCTTTTTCATTTATGCAGCATTATGCAAAATAACAAAGCAAATATCTCAGAAAAAATAGGCTTGTATTCCAATTTTCGGTTGTAATCCATCCCCGAAAAATCATTGATCAGTGCCGTTTCTCGGGATGAAAAAAAAAAAAACATTCAATTCATTGCCCAGGAAACGTTTTCGGCCATCAACATCAACATCATTATCGTTACCATCATCAGACTTGACGGGGGAGGCAGCGGGCTCAATGGTCGGACCAGGGAGAGCATTATTTCGTCACGTGCCGGTTTAATGCCATCGAGGTGTATCGTTGACATACCGGATGCATCCCTTCCTGTATACATGTCGGAGAGTTCGCAAACAAAAAAATAGATGGTTTATTATATCACTAGGGACATATAATCAGTTTTTCCCGTGTCATTTCCATTGTAGATTTGGAGTGATGGGAAAATATAAATGAATGCCTTTTTCCTAGAAATTCCATTTCCAGATGAGAATGCTCGTGTGTGTGTGAGGGGTTCTGTTTGATTCGATGAACCTTTCTGGGTACTTTACAATGGACAAAGGAAACACGTTAGCGGATGGGTGCAAACCAATGATAGTGAGTTCTTTGTGAGCGATCAATATTGTATTAATTTGCAATAAAACATGTCATTTTATTCAAAGAAAAATATTGGTTTTTAATACTATTATGTTGTTATTATTAAACGGCGACGACTTTTGGATAGGAACTAGGGAAATTCATTCAATGTTTCCTATTTTTTTGTCTTCACTTCTTTTAAGTAATACGTTTGCGAGCGTATTATTAGAGCGTTTTTTAAAATTTAAATTAATACTTCACCAGATTACCTTTGAAAAAATATAAAATTAAGAACTGCAATACTCTTTGAATTTATCAGTAGCAAAGACGAGCATTCAGTTAAATTACACTAGAGAAAGCTTATCCTTTGACATATAAGCCTATTTCTGCGACCCACAGACTTCTTTTCAGTGTCGAGCGCTCGACAAAAATAAAATGATCAAGTGAAGAGTTAATTTGAATTTTCCAATTGAAGGGTGCTCCGATCAAAATCTGGTAATGTGTGTGAGTCGATCAAAGTTTTTATTAATAAGTCGAATT
The DNA here is from genome assembly GCA_024533555.2 of Aedes koreicus. Taxonomy (NCBI): domain Eukaryota; kingdom Metazoa; phylum Arthropoda; class Insecta; order Diptera; family Culicidae; genus Aedes; species Aedes koreicus. Next base: position 2,787 of record JAHHFK020003711.1, read on the forward strand.
CTTTTTCTTTTGCAAGTTCAGTTAATAAAGAATCCAGGAGAAATATTCAGCTTAGCTTCCTTTTTACCGAATGCGAATTGCCAGGTCTTTCGTTTAACACCTGCTATGAGATTTTGTACAGTCTCCTTGTCCACTTTATTCGCCGCAGAACGCCAGTTTACCTTGAACTGTTTCTCGCTCACAACAGCTTTTTGAGTCTTCTTAAGGTTCCGCTTGATGATGGCCCAATATTGTTCGATTGGGCGGAGCTCTGGCGTGTTGGGAGGGTGCTTTTCCTTAGGTACCACTTGAATGTTGTTGGCAGCATACCACTCCATTAGCATTAGCATTGACGTTTGCACACCTCGTGGATGGAGCTACGATGAGGAATAATTCGTTGAAGACATTGCATGCCACCATGAAACGTTTCTTCATGCAATAATCTCCACGAAGACACTCCTCGATCGCTCACCTGGCCACGTCCATGCAACCGTTGGAGATAGGGAGGATTTGATATCTACCTTAAGAAGACACGGGGAACCCACGTAGCCTTCAGTAGATATCAAAGGAAAAAGGAAATGAATAGTCGGAGCGAATAGTTGAACAGAATGCCCTGTTTGGTGTACAGAACACAAATTTATTTAAAAATGGTCGTTGGGAGCATCTAGTCTAAGAAGGTTAAGTGATACTCCATTTCTCTTCAAACGGTTGGTACTTAAGCATTAACTATAGTCCTAGCTCCCTATGGCCTATGGTAACAGCGCCATTACACGCTCTCTGAAAAGAGAAGAATGCCTGAAAATATAGGAACGGGTGGTGAAAGAGAATTTGTCAGATTTCTTGGATTGCAGCAGCAACATTGCGTTACTTTAATATACAACTTTATGTATCATTGTTTATTTCTTGTTACCGTTATATCGAGAGCCGCCAAATCATTTCTCTAATTTATTTCTGACATAAAACCCTGTTATACTTATATACAAGCTAAGAAGTTGGTTATATGGATTTTATGTTCCGAACAGAGCAAAGCGACAGTAATTCCTTAGTACCTGAAGAATCGACCACCTTTAGACTCCTGGCCATACTCCCATATGATACCGATTTCTTTCAATCATCCAATCGGAAACAATTACCTGGAACAACTCACCGCGGATCTGTTGCCCCTTCAACGAGGAGCTAATTGCACCTGTAAACAATATAAGATCCGGCATCACCTAATAATACCTTTAAATTATACCCACTAGGGGGAAACGTATTAAATAGTTTTCTTAAATTTTATAAACTGCGAAATACGAGGTGTTGCAAAACAATAGCGAATTCGTTTTTTGATGCAATTCCAACCTAGATCAGGTATCACGATAAGGTCGGCTTGTTGTGTGTTGAACTTCGGTGTGCTTGTCTTTATTTGTAACTCGTATCGGGTTGAAGTTTGCACTGGCAATTATTTCGGGTATCTCAGGAACTGGTTCCAACCTAGGTTCAAAAACGAATTCGCTATGAACATGCAGCGATGAAATTCTAATTTATGTTTACATTCACACTATTTCATGCTGTTAATAGTGTAAAATATTGTAAACGATAAAAAAAATGTTGCTCTTGCTGTGAAAATATATTTTATCAAACTCTTCTTGTCGTGATGGCTAACCTTAACTGCCTTAACTTGAGAAGATTTTCTGCGGTACTACAGCATTCTGTAAATCATCATGGAACTTATCAAGGATATCCCCGGCTTTGGCAGAACCGATGAAGATCGTTTGAAGAGGCTTTGAACTTCGACTTTGACCAGTAGCGAATGGTTGGTTGTATTTTTTTTTCCCCAGCCGAATTCGTTGTCGTATCGTAGCATAAGATGTACAGAAAATTATGCGCAGCTTTCAGCGCAATCTCCCGGTAAAAATGCTAAATTGTGCGCAATGAAAAATGCAAACATAACACAACATGTATCCCGAATTCCATTATAGGATGCAGGATGCAAAAAAATAGATGCAATGCATTTTAATAGCCATATCAATTAGTTCCTGCATCTCGTGTGCTTAAGAGCTGCACTTCAGAAATCGATGCACCAGATAAGGAGGCCTGCTCGTTGCCGATCGATTTTGATTCGCGATCACAGCCACAGTTGAATTGAATCAAGAAGAACCATCCTTCCCTCCTTATTTCTTGCAATATTTCCGTGCTGCTCAAAAGCCAGAAAAAGCCTGGATATTGTTAAGGCCTTATCGCAAATTGTACAAAACACTTAACACGTTATCGATATGTTTTCGGGCCTACTACGGAACAAGGCAGTCATTAGGATTAGTTTTCTGCAGCCATTCAGGGCGGAAAGCGCATTTCTCAATACTGTTCTAAAAATGAACCAAACACCAATCATTAGTTTCCATGTACAGGATTAGTTTGTCTGAATCGAAAAATATTTCATGATTTGCATCCACCTTTTCGCATTCGTCGATTTTATAAGCAGCTGAATCACGAAAAGTCACTGAGCGTGATCACAATTCATGTTATTTGTATGTAAAAATTTACTTCCATAACAAAATAATTCCAATAGAAAATTCCGAACTCAAACGTTACTTTCAAACTGCCAACGATTTTGCTACCTACAAACCACACTCCCGTTTCAATTTATTCAATTTTTGAGTACAATTGTATACTATCTCTTTTTCTCTCACGGAAACGTTACTCAACTTACGTAAAAAGTGGATCTACTCATAAAATTGAGTAGATCCACCTTTTACGAAAATAGAGTAACATTTCCGTGAGAGAAAAATAGATGGTATACAATTGTACTCAAAAATTGAGTAAAATGAAACGGGAGAGCAGTGAGCCGATATGAAATTATGTTTACATAATGTAACTAAATGGGACGCCGGCGAGTGGTTGGCTCACAAAACGGCGAACATTAACGTCAGACTTTCTCGCACGTTTTTTTTTGTCAACATTTGCACGTTAATTTTGAATTACTCATTCTAGAACCAATTTTGTCAAATAGTGTTGAAACATTCTGAAGTGATGCCTAAGTAAATCTGTTTTTTTTTTCGCCGAAATATTCACTGGTAGAAATGATTACTGCAAAAAAGTGACTTAAGTGACCAATTTTCGGAAAATAGTGACTTTAGTGACTTTTAGGTGACTTTTAAGTGACTGCCTTGAAAACAGTGACCAAGTCACTATAAAGTGACCCGCTACCTGGGAGGAAGAAACAAATACTGCACATGAAATGTATTGAATGAGTCTCGATATTAGACATGAAAATTTTCAACACATTAACATAATCAAGAAAAGTGTTGTGTTCATCAGTAGTTTTTGTTTGGCGTCTCTCTGATGTTTATGCGTTACCGTCACATGACTTCATGCTGTCGAAAAATATTCGTTCACAAATTAGTTCGGTTTCGCTCGTTTCGTTTTTCGCAGCTGGTCGCAGAAGTTTCAAAGGTGTTCAACATAAATTGTAGAGTTTAAAACTGTGGCCAAGACAGCAGAAACCATCCGAGACTATGTTTCTTGCGTTTTCCTAGTAACAATATTACAAGATTCAAATAGATAGAATTCTGTCGGCTGGTTTCTGCGACAACCGAAATTAAACCAAGCTCGCGTGTCTTTAGCGTATGTTGAAAATATTAGTTTTTTTTACAGGTATTTCATTATCATAACAGTGCTGTAATCTGCTTTAATTTACAATTTGTAAGTTCATTTTCAAGAGGCTTCTTTCCGCTACGATAACCACGGAAAGAAGTTTAAGATAAAAATGCCATTGCATGGATTTCAATACACAACAAGAAGCCGACGGGAACAAAACAGTTTCTTTTGATTATCAGCGCGAAGCAAAATCGGAACCAGTGAGTGAGGAAAGAACTCTATCGGACTTCAGAATTCAGAGTCACATTGGACCTAGAGGACAGGGAAATTAATTCAAGCTGTTCAAGAAATATAATATACTCAAAATATATAAAATGTTCAAACAATTCGAGCTGAACATTGCATTAGGTCCTAAGTAATATTGGGAAAATCTCTTCGTCGACTTTCACTTTGCATTCCTAAGGGTATGTCAAAACATGTTCATGTATTGTCAACACACAGTACGGTAATGTAAAGTTTAATGAAGGATCCAATACGTCAAAAACATCAGCAAACCGTTATAAAGACAAACTAAAGCACAATTCAAGGTACATCTGGACGCACGGTTTAATACACCACCACGTCCTTGGTGGTTGGAACAAAAAACGTTTGACAGGCATTTGTTGGTGTTTCATTGATGAAAAAATTAGTGAAAAGTTTTTCTCGATTGATCGACGCATCTCGATATTACGGATCATGGAACTTGAAAAAAGAAAATTAATTGTGCACAAACATCTAGAGAATCTTTCGTGGTCTGCCTCAAAAATAGCAAAAGTGTTAAAATTCCCAAAGTCAACGGTGTGTCTTGTAATCAAACGATACAAGGATACTCGGAGTGTGAATAGAGCACAGCGCATCTATCATTATAGTGACACTAGGGACAAAGAGCTGAGGAGAAAGGTGTTGAGGTACGTGAAAGGCAACCCAGGTGTCTCCATACGTATTTGGCAAAGAAATACGATTCCAACTTTTCCACCGTGCGTAACATCCTTTCAAGAGAAGGATATAAGTCTTTTTGTGCCAGTAAACATCCGAATCGCTTCCTGAAACAAAATTTAGTGGCCAAAAAGCGAGCACAATTACTATACGAACGAGTTTTGACGAAATTTGATGGCTACATTTTAATAGATGACGAACCATATGTCAAAAAGGATTATAAACAAATCCCCGGACGAAAATTTTACCTGGCAACTGGTCGTGGAGATGTTCCCTCCAGGCATAAATTTGTTTTTGCTGATAAGTTTGCTCGGAAACTAATGATTTGGCAAGGAATCTGCAGTTGTGGCCTTAAAGGTTTGTCGTCGAAGGTTTACATTAAAGAGTGTCTGAAAAAGCGGATATTACCCTTCATTCGGCAACACAAGAGCAACGTTATGTTTTGGCCGGATCTAGCCACACCCAAAAGTTGAAAAGGGTGGCAAAAAATGCAATTGCTGTTTTTGCAATCATATCTTGAGAAATCCACATGGTTCAGGGAAGGCAATTTTGCCCATTTTGATCCACAAAGCGTTTCATGGTCCAAATGAAGCCATGCAAATGTATGCAACCGGCTGGCAGACACAAATAGATTGAAACAAATTTCGCCGTCCCGTTTAGTGCCTCGACAGTCTAAGCAACCGATGGACCAACATATCAATATGGGTGAGTTGATACCCCCGGATTGCCGCAACGTTGTTGTCCACTGTTGGAATTCTGCCGTCAAGTGTTCTATTTTTGTTTTCTCTGATCATCGGCGATCACAAGGCGTTTTAAACGTAGCCATGCAAGTGTGAACAATATATCCATTTCCTTCACTGATGTACCGTTGAGTACCTCGCAAAGCGAACAAACTGTAGGGTCTCTATTCTAGCCCTCTTAACTTGATATCGTGGTCAAATAGTTAACATCATGTGTCACCACGCCGACGGCCAAGGTTCGAAACTCAGTTCTGATACACTTTTTATTTTTGTGAGCACATCAACTAATACCACTGCACAACCTCACGCACACATTTTATTTTTCAAAGTAAATTGCCGTGTTGCATTTTTGCCCACAGCCAATGTTGCATTTTTTCTCCAAGTTACGATCCACAGCGAGAAATGAAACAAAATCATGTGAAATTGCATTACAATCTTGCTTTTTTATTTTGGGTGCAGCTGCCACTAGTCTAAGGAGGTACTAGAATGGTATGCTGAAATCAATGTTAATTTCGTCGCCAAAGAGATTAATCCTCCGAATTGCCCTTAGTTCAGACCGATCGAAAAATATTGGGCAATTGTCAAGCGAAAACTTCGAGCATGTGGTAAAGAAGTGAGAAATGCACAACAAATGCGTTTAAAGTGGAATAAGTTCGCCGGTACAGTATCACCAGCGACTGTGCAGATCATGATGGCATCGATCACAAGTAAAGTGCGACAGTTCGTCCGAAATGGTTAAATGTGATAACTTGTTACATATCGTTTGAAAGTTGAATAAATACCCTTTTGTTTGACGTATGTTGTTTAATTCTTGAGTTATGATCACTTAAATGCGTCCAAATTTACTTCGAATCGGGCTTTATTAACGAATGAAAAAGTCGACGAAGAGAATCGCTCAATATTACTCAGGACCTATTGTATTGTTTGACTTTTTCAAATGCGCGGTACCCAAGAAATGACACGTTATTTATTTCATGATCAATATTATCAAGTTTATTTTTTAAAGTAATCACGGAATCGGTAAATTTGACAAGACCCTTAGCAACATTTTTCAGCTTTTCTTCTCGTACGGTTATGACTTGAGTACAAGTATAAATGTCTCTTGATATTATAAGAAATTGGTAATATTTATGATAAAATATGCCTGACACTCAACAGAGTTGCAAATTTCCTATCTTTTCCACAATGAAAACGCGAAAAAAAATTTGTTCAAATTATTTTCAAGCAAGAAAATATTTTATATACAATATCAAAACTTCCCATTGACTGATATTTTATTCTCATGGCTTCATTTTTTGACAGCTCGAATCTGGCTCCACTTGACACTCACATTTTTTTGTCTGCTTCTTCCTCCCAGCCCTGCAACTAGCCGATCCACAGTCAAGCGGTGATCGACCAATTTGCGTTTGCGCAATTCTACTTGATTCGACGCCATTTTGCCAAATGCAATTGATTAGTACGAATGGTCCTTATGCAAGTAAGGACAGATATGTTGTAAAAGACGAACACTATGCATCATCCATTCCTACGAATTGAAAACTAGATCCATCTGTCGTGTGTGCTTTACTTCTCAGTAATTTGCTTATTTTCCAAACAAAAGTAGTTGCATGACTAAAGTCAACAATTTAAAGTAATATTCAAATATTCGTTGATTGAAAGATAACAGAAGGATCTAAAGTTAAATAACCCTTTAAGAGGTTATTTGCTTTGAGTGCTCTAACGGTTCCTATTCTACTAGAAGGTTTGAAAAAAAAAACGCTAAAAATCATCAGCGACCAAATATCCCCAAGGAATAAAACTGAAACAGCCGTACATCAAAATGATGAATGAAGCAATTAAATTTCCAAGCAGTCTTGTACACGTTGCTGCAATGTTGCTTGCTTTTTCTCCATACACGATGACATTGCACTGAATGGAAAATTTTAGAACTTAACGAACCATTGTCGGAAGGGAAAACAACGCAGCTCTGCACTAAACTGTTGAGTCTAATTTTTAACAAGCTTCTAGTTCGCTGCTGGAATTTATTCAAACATTTTATTTCGGTATGATTTATCTCATGAAGCATACAAGTTCAACATGCTCCTACACACTTAGAAATTATGAATTTTACACGAGACGTAATTCATGTTTGTAAAAAGTCGGGGAACGTAAAATAAGATTTCGTGTAAAATTATGTGTCTTGAAACTGACACATACGCAATTCGACAAAAGATGTGTTTGATTGAATTTATTTTCTCATCTCTTTCAACTCATTCTTAAGTGCTAAAGGACGCTTGCATGTGTCGGTCTCAGGAGACAGAAATTTACATGACATTTTGGTAGTGTGTACGTTCGCTGCTTCTTATTGACAGTGAAAACTAAGTGTTTATCGTGTATAAGATTGCTCTCAAGTCCATCAACATTCTCCATCATGTTTAGTACCTGTTTCAGTTTTTAATGAGTTGGAAAGTACAATCAACGAAAAAATTGTGCACTTGAAAGGGAATCGAACCCAGCCCCCTCCAGCATGGTGAGGCTTTGAAGCTAGACCAACATGGATTGAGCTAGAAAAGACCTACGTATATTCAGTAGATCGCGTCAGTTGCACTGCCATTGAGAAAGCGACGAGAGCAGAGAAAACAAAACCGAAAGAAATTCCACTTGCAGCTCCCCCGATAATGATCGAAAGACACGGGGCAAAGCTGATGGTAGGATGGCTTGAAGGGCACTGCATGGAACGTATACACTTTCGAGACGTGAATTTGATGTCGTTATCCTTTTCAGCACACAAAGCACACACGAAGAACGTTTATTAGCAAAAATTAAATGGACAATTTGGCTCAAAACGAATATATTTACCTAACGATCATCGCAACTTTGATGCAAAGCACCGTTTTCAACAGCGGACGACAATCATCAATGCGCGACAGTGTACGAATCTGGAAGCTGAATTCCCACGTTAGAATAGAAACGGGGCTATTTTTGTCGATCGAGTATCTATAAATAACGTGGCAGAAGAATCATTTTCAGTAGAACTAATTATAAAGAATGTACTCGAAAAAATGAGACCAAAAGAAAAACTTGTAATGTTGATGAATGTTAATGTTGGCATCATTTCATCACAATCTTTCAAGTGCCTATCAAGAGTCATCGGAACAAGAGCAGATTCACCAAAAAATTAAATGCCCTATCGTGAAAAATCCAACTGCATCCTGCAGATGGACCGAAAATAACAATTCCAATATTCGACGGTGTCCTAGCTGGTGAAGTCTTTCATGGAGACTCAGACGACCCAGTGGTGGTCAGGCAGCAGCAGAAAACCAAAAGCAGCTGATCCGGTGAAAGTAAGCAAGGTGTTGAATCTGTTCAGCGTCGACCGAACCTTTCGATCCGCGATGTGGTAAAAGTGGCGAAGATTTCCATCTGTTTAGGCGAAAAAATGATGAAACGTGCCGGCCTCCACGTGTACAAGGTCAAGAAGGCACCAAACAGGAACAACAAACAAACCTCGCGACAGGAAGCTGTACCAAGATTGGCGGAGCCGAGGAGCGTCTTAATGGACGACGAGACTTACATGAAGGTGGAGACAAAGCAATTGCCGGGCATGAATTTTACGTTGCCACATCATGGTAGGCCGTACCTGACCGTTGAAGAGGTAAAAAGATGACGGTGGACAAATGGCGCAACGCTTGCGCTTTCTTTCTTACACACTTTTATCCACGCTTCTTCAAATTCTTGTCGTTTTTCGAATACCTTCCGAGGCTTCAGGAGCTATCCTTTCATATTCGCAACATCGTTTGGCTTCGTACCACTCCATCACTAGTTTCGCGTAATGGCACGATGCCATATCCTGCCAAAACAGAAACACCTTCGTGGGACCGGAGGAAGGGCAACAGGCGCTTCTGGAGGATTATTTTTATGTATTTGACCGTTGATGGTGCCAGTCGTTATGACGACTTGCTGAATTTGCCTTGCCTAGAGAACATGAAGTCTGGCCCGCTTCATTGTATGCTAGACGAACCAGGCGGAAGAATTGACCTTCTTGGCCACGTCCCAAATCGAGTGGGTTGGGTTCCGGTGGAATTCTCCCCTCCCTTTCCGGGGTTGGGGGGGGTGTGTCTCCCTTTCTTTTCTCCCCCCCCCCGCGCGGGGGGGGGTGGGGGGTCTCTGCTGTTTTTTCCCCCGGGGGGGGGGGGGGGGGTGGGTGGGGGGCTTCCCGAAACACTTTTTGATGATATTTTTTTTTTAAAAAAATTTTTTACAAAAAAAAGGGTTGTTTCTTTTTTTTTGGTGTATTTTTTTTATTATTTTTGGTGTGTGTTGTCGCGAGTGCTGTACTGGCACTCTATCCCAAGTAACAATGTCAGTTCTATTCCAGCCGTATAGCACTCCTCCCGGCTTTGTTGATGACACTACATTCAAAACTGTTTTGTCCACCAACACCTCCTCTATGCATCTTTAAAGCCGAAATGTGTACAAAGTGGCCCACTCTATACACGGTTGTGAAAACAAATTAATAAAACCTTTCTAAGACCATAAAGATTTTGAAAATGTTCAAGTAAAAGATGTTATGACCACTTGAGAACCATCATAAAACCTATTGGCCGCCATCAAAACCAGCATAGGGCTGAATGGCCACAGCTGTCAAACTTCACGGCGATATCGTGGTTGGATTTTGTTGTTTTACTTTGTTGCTCTTCTGATTCATTCAACAGCAAATAATGGCTCAGAAAAAAGTTCTTCTGTTGCGGGAAATTATGATTGATAGCAAAATATATAAAACAAATTGAGTTTTTTTTATAGCGTATCATGCTCCAAATCATATGCGCATTTAATTTTATGGTGAATATTGGCACGATAAGGGCTGAAAACTAATGCGCCTTGGAAATTATGCGATATGAAAAATTATTTACAACAACAAAAACAAAATTAAAAGAAATATATTCCGTAAATTAATCATGAAACTCATGAAAATTGATGGAATTCAATAAGGTTATCTAAACGAATACCGAAGTTTGTCTCAGATCTACAGTTCAATTGTATTACATTTAAAATTTGGTGTATTTATTTTTTCACATTTCAATTATTTCATACATTTCAACATGGCGATTGCAAGAAATCACAGTTTTGCCAAAAAGCCAATTTATCTTAGCAATGGCTACTATAAAACTATCTGGCCGCTTGGTAGCTTTCCTCAATGCCATTTAGCCGTTTAATGCATTTACTGGAGGAAAAATGGTTTTAAAATGCTTTTTCAACTGACCATAATAAGATAATATGAATGAGTCCTAAAACGGCATTTCAAAACAGCATTTTATGAGTTAATAAAGTCAAAATAAAACCTTTGATAGGAGTAAAAGGAATTTTAGAAGTCAAGGTTTTAAGATCGTTCTAAAGAAGCTGTGTAGGTTCTTATAAACCTGACTAAAATTTGAAACCTATTGGCATCTCTTGCTGCCATAATAAAGCCGAATTGATTTCTAGTGGCTTTCATAAAACTTTAATAAAACTCAATAAAGCTGGATGGTTTTGGCAATGTTACTTGGGATAACTCCCGTGTTGGCTCTCAAAAAAAAAACACGAGGTCCACAAGTGAAGTCTATCCTCAGCCGAGTCAAAATCTTCTGATCTCAAGAATTGAGCATATTGGGGCTCTTGATGATATAACAATGTCAGAAGAAATAGGAAGAGCAATGCTTGATTACGCGAGCTTTCTTGGCGTTTTCCAATGATGCTGGTCTTCCTCGCTTCGTTCTTGAAATATGACGGTGCTATAGTGTTAACCGTTCAGCTATGCTGATTTCACATTCCCATTTTTACCTTTCTTACACCAAAAGAAGGGTATTAAGAGCGCTTGAGAACTCGACTTTTTATCCGAGGCCCAGAGGACCGAGTGGCATATACCTTTCGACTCAGCTCGACGAACTGTGTATGTGTGTGTGTGTGTGTGTGTGTGTGTGTGTGTGTGTGTGTGTGTGTGTGTGTGTGTGTGTGTGTGTGTGTGTGTGTGTGTGTGTGTGTGTGTGTGTGTGTGTGTGTGTGAGTGAGTGTGTGTAAGTGTGTGTGAGAGTGTGTGTGTGTATGTGTGTGTGTGTGGGTGTGCGTTACAAGTGATGTCACATCGGTTTGTCAGCCATTTGTGAACCGATTTCAGTTCTGTTGACGGCAAAGCTACAACATTCCGTTCAAAGTTGGTCTCGATCCAGCCTTGAAGAACAACGCACTTGATCCCTCGACATGGCCAGAGGGAATAATGTTTCGACAGTTCGAGGACTACAGCTCCCAAACATTTCGGAGACTGTCAACTGCAAAATCAGGCGCATAACCAGTAGCACTCAGAGCTACCCCAACAGTGATAATGCAGCTACAAGCAACACTCTATCACAAAATATTCATCCGGGACGCACCGAACACAGATCTATGGAAGCCCCCGATCCTCCCCCCGTAGCTGACCCACTTCAGCCACCGACCAGCAGCCGTCCCGGCCCTACGTGTGGGTGTAGGGAAAGGGGTTTCCAAAGCGTTAATTCAGGCAAGTGCGTTTGCGCTAATTGCCCAACAAGACTTGAATCGCTCTCCGATTCCAGGTTAAGATCCAGCTTATCGGTATACTACCAGAATGTGCGAGGTATGCGCACCAAAATTGCTCGTCTACGTATGCTGCTGTCCAGTTGCGACTACGATTTGCTCGTTATCACCGAAACCTGGCTTCGTGACGATATCGAAAGCGCAGAGATTTCTCCCGACTACACGGGGTGGTGGTGTGCTGATTGCCGCGAAGCATCACTTACGCTGCGAGGCGATTCCACTGTCAAATAGCGAACATTTGGAGCAAGTAGCGTTTCGGGTGAGTCTGGATCACCGCTCCCTCTACATCATCACAATTTTTATCCCCCCTCAACTCGTCCGCTGACCGAGATTCTGACCATGCAAATGCAGTGCAGAGTCTCGTAAACAGTGCGTCAGCAAAGGATATCATTTTGTCTTTGGGTGACTTCAACCTCCCAAATTTGCGATGGCAGTTGGACGAAGAGTTAAATGGCTACATCCCTACAAACATTTCATCAGAACACGAGCAATATCTCATCGAAGCATTATTTGCTACCGGCCTGCGGCAAGTTAACCACTTCGAAAACATCAACAGTGGAATCCTTGACCTGGTTTTTGTGAGTCTGCCAGAACTTCTAGATCAAGTTGAGCCTCCTGCACCACTTTTACCAATTGACAACCATCATGCGCCGTTCGTTTCACTATTCGACGTGGGCGACGTTATTCCGACCTCGCTCGATGACGATGTTGACAGTTTTGGCTACGACTTTAACAGGTGTGATTTGGATCAGTTGAAAATAGCATTTGGAGAGGTTGATTGGATCACGAGGACCGCAACGATCGACGAAACATCTGCAGCATTTTACGACAAGCTCTTCGAAATTTGCAGCATTTTTGTACTGCGCACACGAAGTGCGGTTAACTCGACTTTCAACAAACCGTGGTGGACCTCTGACTTGCGACATCTTCTCAACTTTCTCGGGAAGGCACGTAATCACTATTTCCTCTCGAAATCTGAAGCCGACAAAACCATTCTAAGAGAAGTTGAGGCAACATTCAAATCTGTTTTGCAATCCACTCACGACGACTACTTATCCAGGATTCAAGCAAGCATCAAACAGGAACCAACACGTTTCTGGGGTTTCGTTAGAAAACTGAGATCCTCTGCTAGCATCCCCTGCAACATTACATATGAGAAGGCTCATGCTAGCTCTAACGCAGAAGCCGCTAACCTCTTCGCCGAATTCTTCGAGAATGTATTCAGTACACACTTAGATTTTTTTACAGAAATCTCTAAAAGTTTACCGAATTCTCAACAGCTGCACGTTCGGTAATCCAATTTAACAGATTTCGGTGAAATTTTACAGTTATCTGTAAAAAAAATTACCGGATGTCGGTTTATTATTTGCGCATATTTCTTCGCACAAGATTAACGTCATCCAATTCTCTTCTGATGAAGTGCTGCATGTCATACACACTCTCGACTCCAAGAAAGGATCCGGAACAGACGGCATACCACCACTACTCCTGAAAAAGTGTGCTGTGGGACTCGCAGCCCTGTCACGATTTTATTCAACCGATCGCTTAGCGAAAAAACATTTCCTTCCGTTTGGAAGACTGCTTCTATCGTTCACATCCATAAATCAGTCAACCGAGTCACAAATTATCGTGGTGTTTCCATTCTGTGTTGTTTGAGCAAAGTTTTCGAGAAGCTGATGCACAATGTCCTCTATACTGTAGCCCCACCATTAATTTCTGATAATCAACACGGCTTCATGAAACCTCGCTCAACAACAACAAACTTGATGGGCTACGTTACCTCTCTGTCACGAGAGATTGAATTGGGAAGGCAAGTGGACGCGGTGTATGTCGATTTTGCTAAAGCATTCGACACAGTTCCTCACATTTTGATCATTGACAAATTCAAACGCATCGGCTATCCTGACTGGCTAACGAAGTGGCTCTTTTCATATCTCTCCGGCCGCACAGCGCACGTAGTGGTCAATTCATCAAGATCTCGTCAACTCAACATCACGTCAGGAGTACCCCAAGGCAGCGTATTGGGCCCGCTGTTATTTAACATCTTCGTCAACGATTTGTGCTTGTGCCTCTCGTCGTTCAAATTATCGTTCGCCGATGATCTCAAATTTTTTGGTGTAATATGTTTTCCACGCGACTGTGTCGCTTTACAAGGGGATATTAACACGTTGTTAATCCGGTGTAGCGACAATGGCATGAGTGTTAATAAAGATAAATGCAAAGTTATATCCTTCACTCGCTCCAACAATCCCGCTCATCACCAGTACACCATGGGGTCTGCGCATCTGGATCGTGTGGCTTCAATCTGCGACCTGGGAGTTACCATCGATGCCAAGCTACAGTTCGATCAGCATATGGGAATCATGACTGCTAAAGCCTTCTCAGTGTTAGGGCTAATCCGACGGCACGCCTCTGAGTTCACTGATATCTATGCTTTAAAATCACTCTATTGCAGTTTGGTGCGGAGCATCCTTGAGTATGCGGCCCCCGTTTGGTCTCCTTATTATGTGGCACCCATCGTTTCCATTGAACGTGTACAGTGGAAGTTCGTTCGTTTCGCACTTCGTTCACTTCCTTGGAATGACCCGAACAATCTCCCTCCTTACTCGGACCATTGCAAACTGATAAGTTTGGATCTACTGACTGACAGGCGTTTTAAAATGCAGCGTCTGCTGGTCTTTGACATCCTAATCGGCGTTATTGACTGCCCTGCGCTGCTTGAGCAGATTTCACTGAACGTTCCTCCTCGTCGACTTCGAAATATAATAATCCGTTTGATTTGTGTCTTCGAACTTTTAATGCTGTATGTGACGAATTCGACTTTGATATATCCAAAACTGTTTATAAAAATCGAATAAGTAGAATTGTTTAGACTTTAAGTTATTGTAAACTAGTATTAATTAGTTCAGTCTATACGATTGTCTATATCGAAGACGGTGATAAAAATAAATAAATAAATAAATAAAATTCCCATAGAACGCTATTGATTTTTTTTTTCGTTCGGACATTTCGTTACAAAGATATGAACGCCATATTATAATAGTAATCTCACAGTTCAGCCTCCGATTACATACTGAGCTATTTTTGTACCGATTTTAGTTTTGCTGGTTCCAAATGAAAGTTATAAAATCCTCAAATAATTGTTTCATATTGATTGGATAACTCCTGATGGAGATATGACCAAAACAATACCTGAAAGCACATAATTGTGAGATGAAAATATACTCGTTGCAGTTCAAAACCGAGCAGGACCACTCACTCCAATGGATGCCGCTTGTAATCTATTGTTCTGCATCTGGTGCGTTGTATAGCACATACAGCGGACTAGCCACACTATGCGACTCTATAGAATTAGAGCAGGATCGATTGGCTCGAGTGGTCCGGTTTTGAGCTGCAACGAGATATTTGAAATTATACAAATCTTTTTTATTAATACTAAATTTTTTTAAAAATATTTTTTTTTATTTATATATATATATATTAAAAATAGTGGTTGCTTATTTTTTTTGAGTGCAAGAGTTATTTGAAAATTACACAAGTTTTTTTTTTTTTATTTATTTTTTTTATATTTTTTTTTTTTTATTGATTATTGTTTTTTTTTTTTTTAAGAAACACTTTTTTTTTAAACACTTTTGCGAGCGATTAGTAGAACGATTTTTATTGAAAAACTAGGAAAATTTAAACAAACACTTCACTTGATCACTTTTTCTAAAAAAAAATAAAAAACTGAAACACTTTTTTAAACTATCACTAGTAAACGCGAGCAAATTCCGTTAAATTCCACAAAAGATAGCTTATCTTTTGACAGATACAGGGTGCGGCAGAAAATAATGCGAAAATTTGTTCTATTTCTTTCAAATCCCATTTTCAACTAATTCAAGTAATAATATCAACATTTTCGAGTGCAGTTATCTTTATAAAGTCCTTTCAAACAAATTTATTCAATGTGCCCTCCATTTTATTAATAACATCCTCGAGCCGACCCTGGAAGCCAGAGCATGCCGACATTGACTGCCATGTGCGTATTATGGTTGACTTCAGGGTTTTCACACTAGGGAGTGATGTTTTGCAGGCTCGTGCTTCAACATATGCCCAAATCGAATAATCCAACGGATTAAGATCTGGACTGCTAGGGGGCCACAAATCCTTCGGTCAAAACTTCATGTTATCGTTCAACCATTGTTGGATTCGATTGGACGTGTGACACGGCGCTCCATCCTGCTGTAGGACAACGTTTTGGTCCTCGGAGAAGTTGACCTTCACCCAGGGAAGCACTTGGTCCTTTAAAATACCGATATACACTTCGGTATTGATTTTAACTCCAGCATCAATGAAAACAGGCGGCATTTGCAAACCGTTGGACGCCACCAAGCCAAACATCATGACACCAGCCGGATGTTTGATTTGAAATTTGAATTTCACTTTTTCCGTAACGTTCTTAATTTTCTGCGGTGAAATGAACCGGTCCGTGCGGCTGTTGGCCACAGCATCTATACTGAAAAGCTTTTCGTCGGAGAACAGGATTATCATTTTTTCCTTCTTCAACAAGGAAAGCAATCTCTTGGAATGAGTCACTCGTAGTTCCTTGACCCAGTCCGTAATCAAGTGGCGTTTCACTCTGGCTCTGGAAGATGCATGCAGGTCTTCTTTGATGATTCTCCGCATGGATTTCTCCGAAATATTGGCTTCCTTTGCAAGTTTTCTTATGGAACGCACCGGGTTGCGAGCAATTTTCGCACGGACCGATTTGATCACATTCGGCGTGCATGCAAAGCGCGGACGTTTGCTTCCCGGCTTCCGCTGCTTAGGACTATCCTGCAGGGACCCTACCACCTTAGCAATCTCTTTCGGCTTCTTCTGGGCGAGCAACAAACTGGTGATCCCTTCTTTTGCGAACATTTTGACGAATTTGAAATAAAACAAATAGAATGTTTGGATGCAGTACTTGAAAATAAACATAAACAAATACACTTTCGACAGAAATTAGTCACTAGCTACACGAATCAACCCAATACTCAAGTTTGAACATTTTCGCATTATTTTATGCCGCACCCTGTAGGCCTATTCTTCAGTGTCGAGTGCTCGACTGGAGTGCTTAAGATTGTCTAATAATTCATTCTATGGACTGAATATATGAATTTTCTAATATTTATGTAATTTCTTCTTATATATCATGAACATAAATAGGTCGTTAAACACTACTAACGTCAATATTTTAAAAACTTCGATGTACAATACGTTCAGGATTGACAAATAGTTCATTTTATGACTTATCGAATATTCCTGGATCTACCTGGAATTTCTGATGAAAATATGTATCTAGTACCACGTTGGCCACATTTGAGTTCGTAATTCTGGTGAAGTGTTAAGAAGGGTTCAGTCTCACCATCGGTGGATTAATTCGGGTTTTTTGTGTTTATTTGAAAATTATACTGTTACTGATAAATCAGCAGATTCTCTTCTCGAAATAGTGCAAAAGAACCTCGACTGCAGATGTTCGTTGGATAGTACCACTTTTTTTTTATTTTGATGTTTGGTAAATGATTTCTGCAGAAATTTGCCCTATCTAGCTACAAAAAAAAAAGAGTCACACAAATCTTTACAAAATAAATGATCTAGATTCCTCGATCAAATATTTATATTTTATGCTCAAATGAGAGGAGAAAGCCTATACTTTCAAATAGGGTAACGGGATGTAATGTTAGTCTAGCTCCTTCATTCGGCCTATGTATTGAATATGTCATTAACTCAGCAATTATCAACAAAATGATGTTGCAATTAGGATGACCGATGTAATCCAAAGAAATTTCGTCATTATTTATCAATTAATAGTTGTTACAATCCGCGTAATTTTCGATTTCCTTAACTTTTGAGACATCATGATTTCACTGGTTTAGCTGAACAGATTATCTCCACGATCTTCGAATGATCTAAATTTGGCTAAATTGAATCGATAAACCGAGTAATGCAGCATCGATGTTCAGAAAATAGTCACACGTTCTAAACTAACTGTTCAAACAGACAAAATAACAATGATTCAACAAGAAAATCGTGGACCCAATGTAAGGAACATATTTTTTTCTATGTTCCTAGCTATGGCCTGTTGTATTGATAACTTAGTAAACATGTTGTTATTGGTAAAATTTTCATGAATGTATGAATGTATGAATTTCGATTGTATATTTTTCAAATGGCTTATTTAAACACAAACCAAAGGAACAAAATCTGTGTAGAGTGAATAATAATATTTTCATTACAAATTGGCCATATATAATATGTGAAAATAACCTAAGTGCTTCAAAGCAGTTTTGTACTAGTTTGTTTTGTGAAATTTGGTGTTGGGTAGTGTGAATACAGCTGGCAATGCCTCAAATCAAAAAATCAGAAATAAAAACCGGACGAAAACTGCGAATGGGACAAAGTTGCATCCATGAATAGACCCAA
Source organism: Aedes koreicus (assembly GCA_024533555.2). Taxonomy (NCBI): domain Eukaryota; kingdom Metazoa; phylum Arthropoda; class Insecta; order Diptera; family Culicidae; genus Aedes; species Aedes koreicus. The sequence goes on from JAHHFK020003711.1 coordinate 21,068, forward strand.
TTTGGTGCGTATAGACCCACATTAAATCCATATAACTCGAAAGTTTCTACCTTTATTAAATGAGTTGTGTAACTTTTCGTGACACATACTACGAAATATCGTATTAAACTTATCTTAGCATGTGTAGCACAAGTTGAATATCGCTTACAGCTCAAATAATTTATGAGTTATAATAAAAAATGTAATCGATCGTTGCATATTAGGATGAGTCAAGGGACATATACCCTATGTGTGTTTCACCGATGCCGATTCAAAAAAATAAAGTTGTCCTACGAAATACACCGTAAGAGGTGTTTTTTTTTGTCAAAAATATAAGGGCTAAACTGTGTGGAATTGGTCAGTTTCGTCATTATCGACGATTTTCTGCTCTTTTTATCACCAATTACTTTGCTTAAAAGGCTCGAAAAACATATTTTTCACTTTCGCCATCTACCAAGTTAAGCATTACTTTTGCGTTATCAGGATTCCTCTGTTACAGCAACGTATTTAAATCCAGTTGGAATACACAGCTGATATAATTTAGATATATTGATGGGAAACTTTTTCTAGCTAGTTGACCTAATCTAATGTTAGATTCTGTAATATATTATAAGAAGGACATCACACTCTTTTTGCGGTCTCTTTGGCAGTTTAAATTCTTTACTTCCTTGTAAATTCCAAACCGGGTCTTTTGTCAGGATGTGGGTTTTACAAAAATGATACTGAACAAAACAAGCACACTCGCCCGGAGACAGTACAACATTCTTGTCATCAAATTAAATCCACGGACAAACTTCTTCGAAAGGAGATTTTCGGATGAATCATTTATGACTGTAGCTTACAGTGTTGCCAGTATTGTCGAAGAACGAAACTGACAACACTGGCTGCAAAAACAAATTCTAATTGAAGTTCGAATGAAAGTTTATTCTGCTCAGGAAAGATCAATCAACCATCGCTGTGGTCTTCAAAGCATAGAATTGTGTATTATTTTTTTATAATCTTTGGCAATTTTCGTTTTTAATTTGAGCTTTTTCTTGCTTTGTGTGTAGATGAGTTATTTAAAACTGTTTTTTTCTGTTTTTCAACTTTACATTTGATGTTAGCTTGGTAACTGATCAACCACTTTATGACTTTTTTTAATATATATCTGTAAGATTTCAAAATAGGATCTCATGACCTATGATGCTTTATTGTAAATTGATTGTATTACTTGAAGTGCAGTTCAGCGATTTAGATGATGTTTTAATTATTTGATACCATAACCATCCTCACATATGGTATCTGTTCTTTGCCCTTTCTATAAAATAGTCTTCAGATTTGTATGCTCTTTTTTCCCTTTGTTAATGCAATGATAATCATCTGTGCAGGATCTCAAATTCATAGGAATTGAGGCATTTGTATTTGTATTTGTCTAATCACCAATTATTTTGGTATCTCCAACTATTCATAAAAATACGTCGCACATAGTGCCTAAATTCTACGCATGTTCTTATATCAACATTTCAACAGATAGTCAACAGGTAAAAGGGACCCTCAAGGTACTTATTCTAAGGATTGTTTTCAATCAGTCCAGCAGATTTGATACACTTGATTAATAGTATCATTTGGGTTTGATTTCTCCAAGACGATAATTTCGATTAGTAGGTAATACATCACAATTGGTTTTTTGCATTCGACGTTTAGCTAAGCTCCAGGAATCATTTGGTTTGCACTGAACCTCACTAGTTTTCTAGTCCTTTCTTCGTACTTTGCTCGCTGGAGATCCAACGATAACACCAAGTTTAATGAGTTAGTGCATTAATGAAATGGGCACATTTCTCGTTTCCAACAATCGAATAATATCAATCTGATTTATTAAACTCTTCTCTCTTAATTTTCTACCGCAAAGTACCGATCAAATAGTATAGATATGGTAAACAGTTTTTTTTTCTCGCCCAACTCAATTTCGCTTCCAGCTCTGCATCCTGCAGGCATGCCAGCCTGTTATGCCGTGTTTGTATTTTATTGTGTTCATAAGAAGATGTGAGGAATGTTAATAAATTTATCGAGAAAGTATCACGAGCAAGTTGCTACCTTCCATTTTGCTTTACCGGCTATACTAACAAAGAGGTTAACATTGAGTTCCGTTCCTTGATTTGGTTTATAAATTGAGTCATTTTGGTAGATATGTAGGGTTATATTTATGCTTCTCTATTTTCTTCTGGAAATAAATCCGCACTCGTCTCCTCGGGGAAGTGTGCGATCCAATCTGAACAAGACAAACAGTAAATGCTTTATCATAGTATTTCTCTGTCCAAATGAGATCTAACTATTTTTCTGTATCCTATATTCTATTCCTAGTACAAATGTTCCTAATTCTACTAATACGTTATGACCAGCATAACAATCTACTTTCTTCATGTTTCTTATCCTAAGAAGATGTGGTTGCAATAATTTTCGGAGTCATATTTTTAATTTCAATAATGTGGATAGCATTCATGCACGGTAAAGGCAAGAGAGATGTTATGGATAATATTTGATTAACTCTATTGTATTGTGCAAAAATTTTCAACTGTATATTGGAAGAATGAAATTTTTATTTTTAATTTGAATCTGGGAAGAGTTTCCTAGTTTTGCGTAGTTGAGTCATGTTTTTAAGCAAGAATTGCATGTGGAACCAGAAATATATTTGAATTGAAATCTCTTTTGAACTTGTTTTGTTAATTGTAAGCTTATCGAAACAGCCTTCAAGTTTTTTTTCTCTTTTCAATTGGTGTGTGACCTGAAATGACAGATAAAAATGAAAATGAAAGTTAGTTGTTATAATGGTATTTAGATTTTGTTTTATTCTAAAAAAATAATTTTAATCTATGATTATCATTGAATTGTGCGTGTTTCAAAGAAATGTTCATAGCTGATTTAAAGCATTTTGAAAAATATGTTTAAATTGATAACTTTTGTTTGCAGGAAAAATAAACAGATACATAATATTCTATTTATTTATTAAAGCTTGAGTCATTTAATATCTGGACGCAAAAACGGATCTACCATGATAATGAACTGAAAATGTTGAGTACTAGGAATGGAGGATATTTATTGCACTCTTAGTGAAAAAACCGAAACAAAATATTCCGATTTGAATTAGATAAAGTCTCAAACTTTTTTTCGAATATTTTTTTTGAATTTTAGGTTTTCAATCTTATTGCTTTCACAATTCACTTATTGCCTGCTCTAAAATTAGTGGGCTAACTGCACTTCCACAGTTATTAATTGAGAGCTTTCGATGCCAGGCACCATTTTTGCTTTAGTCTGATTGGGTGGCAAGTACAATCATACCCTATGCCCATGGAGTCGAGACATTCTTCTTAACGAAAAATTCCTAGACCAGACCGGGAATCCAACCCAGTCACCTCTAGCATGGTGTTGATTTGTAGCTGTGCTTTTACTTAACAGGTTCATTGTGAGCATTAATGTACCGAAGAATGCGTTTTTTTTTTCAGGCACTCCTGCTTGTAAACTTTGAAATCCAGCGTCTTGTTTGTCACGAATGTCTGGGTTTCGTCCGTCACTGCATGAACTTTTTTTAGAATTAATCTGCAAAAACGAATTTGAACTTCCTAGGGACATCACACGATCAGCGGCGTTATATCATTTTTTTTTTTTAATCTTGATTATCGAGATTTTCGGCCTCGGGCTGGTTCATCTCCCGTCGTAGTCACTCAAATACCACTTTTGGGTATTTTCGTAACTTGTCCGGGGGTGAGATTTGAACTCGTAACTTTGGCGTGAGAGGTATGGATGTTAACCACTACGCCGGGGTCGCCCCCAGGCGTTATATAACTTCTGTCAAGGTCACTGCCCATAATCTTCACGTACGTTTCGTCGTCCATGAGGATGCATCCTTCCTCCTTCGTAAGAACCTCATTGTATAACTACAGGGTACACATTTTGGCCACGAGATTCTGCTTCAAAGATCGATTTGATTGCTTACTGGCCCGAAACGGTCGAAATTCTTCTCGCATACAAATCCTTCTGCAGGTGCTTTGGCTGGCATTGAATTTCTTGGTGATATCATAATCCTACAGCCCTGAGTATGTCCTTATCATTCTGAAAACCTTCAAATGCATCTTCCGATCCTTTGATCCATTACAACGCTTGCTATGATCCTGCCGATCGATAGTATGCCACTCCCGGAAATGTTTAAGAACGCTGCTCAAGGTCGATTTAGGCAATTCACAGAAAACGAACGAATACTCTTATTCCTACACGCTTGGAAAAACAGACAAAAATGATCACCAAAAACTCATTTGAGGTCGAATATATTTGAAACTCTCAGGGAATAAAAAACACACATAAGCTATGTTTTTGCATCTTTGGTTTATTCAACCTTGTCTTTTAGGCAAAATGCCCGCACCTTGGACTTAAAAATACTCATCATATCCTGTGCAACACTTGCGCCATATTTCTTACACGCTTTCATCTAGTCTTTCTTCAAATCCTTGTCGTTTTTGAAGACCTTCCCTGTTTTCCAGAGCTTGTCCTTTATAATCACCCGTACCTCTCCATCACCGGTTTCACGTAATGGCATGATTCCAAGATCCGGCCAAAATAGAGTGTCACCTTCGTGAGGCCGGAGAAAGGGCAGCAAGCGCTTCTGGAGGTATTTTTCTTTATATATTTGGCCATTGATGGTGCCTGTTGGTTTGTACGGCTTGCTGAATTAACCGCACCTACAGATCGCCTGCCACACCAAGTACTTCTTGGCAAATTTTGTCAACTTTCTTATTCCGAAACTATTCCGGAACATCCAGGAGGGAATTGCCGAAAAACTCCACGCCAAAGATCTGCTTGGCGTCCTCTGTAATGTACGTCTCGTCATCCATTAAGATGCACCGTATTCCGTTTAACGAACCAGACGGAAGAATTGACCTCCTTGGCCACGTCTCAAATCGAATGGTTCGGATTGCGCTTGAAGTAATCCTTCACCTTCCTTGCGTTCACCGGGTCTGTCGTCTTCGCTTTTCTTCTGCTGGGTCGTCTGGGTCTGCTTGAACGATTTTACTGCACGGAACACGGTCGAATTGTCGATTCTCAACTGTTAGGGGATCCACCTGTGGGACTGGCCTGGATTTTCCAAGACCGCGCCCATAATTTCTGGTCGAAGCACTTCTTGCTTGGAAGTCATCTCTATAACCTTTTGACTAGTTTTGACGAAATTTTGCACATGTAAACATTACACTCTAAACTAGTTCAACTCAAAATTTTATCAATTTTTATGCATGCAATAAAAAAGTTGTACCCAGAAGAAAGTGTTGCATTTTTTCAAGTACAATCTTGAGCATAGCATAGCATAGCATTGCAGCCATCACAGCATTATTAGTAAAATATAATCCTTAAACTATGCAGCCTAGGCCAGATTTTTTTCCCAAACTCATCAATAAATTAATTAATCGCATTGGTCTAGTTATACTGAAGATCTAGGATTTTATGCAGGGACGTACTCCCCTCCTCCATATTTCCTATCCATAAAGTAAGCAAGGTATGATCAATGTCTTAGCAATCTTAATCAAGGTACAGCGTGACGCTTCAAAGAAGCGGCCGCCTAGGGTCCGGAGAACGATCAGCTTAGCGTTGAGGTTTCACTTCACTGACTTGGCGTGCTTGAAAAACCGCAGTTTGTGGCGATCGTCACACCAAGTAGTTTCATTTTGCGCACTGTATTGACCATTAGCTGGTCGGTACTAAAGTTTGATAACCTCGGCTTGTGAGTATGATCAAAGTAGACGTGAATGATCCTAGACATCCCGGTAGAAATCGTAAATCCTACACCACCCGCCGAGTCCACAACATCCACGGTCCTAACGTATTTAACACACACACAACAGGGTTTATATCATCGGCGTGCACAAAAAGTGATCAAAGACTGGGATGCATTCAAATACTAAGTTCATCGCAATTTGGAACAGTTTGAAAGATATGACAGATTCTCTAGCAATCTCATTTCATAGGTTGCGTCAGCGTTCACAACTTGAAACTTCCGGATATTTAGGAAGGTTTTCCACAAAGGTCACCATGCGACCTTGGATATTCTATTTCTTGAGGGTAGTCAAGATGAGAAGCATCCATGTCATGCCTTGGACAATTAAACAAATGATTGAACTCGACAATTCCAATAGATGATCGAATTTATTGAAGAACGCCTCTGACTAAAAGCCGCATCAAAATTCATGATGCTGTAGGTGGATCCGCTCATGCCTCGCCAGCTTAGTTGACAGGTGACGATTAATCATACGCTCCCATGCAGATCAGCAGCGTGATGGGTATATAACCATCCGTTAGGGTAATTTTCTTCCCGGTTTAGGGAATTGGAACGACCAACCCTTCTTTTTACGTGTCTGGATCTAGGCCGGAACCTCATTTAAAGTGTCGAGAAGAGCAAACTCACCGTTTCCTCAGCAGAGGATAGCCAATATAATCAGATCCCGCTGCCTTGCCAAAAGCACGGTACTACTTGGACGCTCATTGGTTCGACAGTACTTCCTCTGGGCCAGTGCTATTACACAAATAAACTCATTACTATGATTGCTGTTTACCGACACCTGGCCAAATTAATCAGCACAGGCTTCAGCCAGAATCATACCGAATAGTTATGGACCTAATAGTAGTAAGCGGCGTCTACTAGCTTATCATCTTTAATGAGATACGCAGGTCCAGCCTGGGTCGCAGCGCTGAGAACCAAGGTTAAGTTGAAAAATACGTTCAGTATGCGTCATTGTCGGAATGATCCCGATTGGTATCACTTTGGCGGAGGGCAATAAGAGTTATCAGCGGAGAAGTATCCGAGGAGTTCAGAAGCTTGTGAGAGCGGAGTCGATGTCCAAATGGCAACGAGAATGAGACACGGGAAAGAGCAGTCGATGGACGCACCTGCTTATAATGGATCTATCAATCTGGATGAAAAGGATGCACGGACAAGTAACCTTACGCAGTTTCTGTCTGGCCATGGTTGTCTCAGCCAATTCTTGCATCGATTCGGACACACAGCGTCTTCCTTCTGTCCAGAGTGCACCAACGTTCAAGAATCACCGGAGCACGTGGTTTTTGATTGCCCACACGCAAAAAACCACGCAAAAAAAACCACTAGGGGGAGGAAAAAAAGCAGCACCACCAACAATTTTTACCTGACTATAAATGGGTTGGTTTTTATTACGCCGGGGGTTAGATCCACCGGGGTGGGGTGGAAAACAATAGGAGGTGGGTAAAAAAAACTACAAATGTTGATGGTTTTATTATAAAAATAATAAATTAAATTAAAATTTTTTGGTGGTTTTAAAGAAAGGAGGGGGGGGGAAAGGTTGTTTTTATTACTAGTTTTTTTTTGTTGGGAGATCGCAGCAAGCGCTGCCCGCGGACGGTTGAGTTTTGCGTGAGCTGTCACGTTTTTTTTCTCTGTTTGTTAAAAATCGGTATATGTGAATTTAGTTTCGGAAATTTCAGCAATGAGAGTGGTAGCGGTGCTGTTTATTGCTGTTTGGGTAGTCTAGCTCATCTAGCATTTCAAAAAGTCCCGGTGAAATAATTTTATAAAATTTACGTTTCGTATTGTTTTCGAGTTGTCGTGGAGCATATTGGTTAAGTTTAGTTTGTTTTTCAATAAGGTGAAGAAATGAAGAATTGTGCTTCTGTTTCCGCATGTGGTGCCGACATGTCTTGTAGTACATTTTCAGCAAAACTGGAGATGTATCTTTTCTGGCGTGGGAGTCAAAATCATGATGTTGGTAGACTTTGTACGGTCAGATTTCCGTACAATTCCAAATGGGGATGAAGACCAACGAATCGTAATCAGGATAAGTATACGTTCATTAAATGTTTTATATTAAATTTTCTTGCCCATCACTTCATGTTAATTTTTCCATCGTTGCCATAGATAGGTATTGGTTTTTCCTCGCTCCGCGGAATATTTTAAAATATATTCCTTTTTTCAAAAAGCTTCGATGACCCAGCAGTACGCTCAATCATCTTGCTTTATTCAAAAAATTGGGTGAATAATTCGTTTCCCTTTTCTCAAATTTTTTTTTCCTTTTTGGTTAAACTGCTTTGGTGACAGTGGTGATGATGATTGTCTCTTAGCCGACAGACTCTTTATGTCAATCCGGTTTCTTATTTGTATGTGAGAGACACCTTGCTCCTGCTCTCATGATTCCAGGTGGCTTTACAAGCATGTTCTTTTTAAACCGTGCTGTGTCCGGGACGTGCCTTTTTTGGGTTGGAACGAAATAGTCAGTTAGACTAGGTGACTTTTCCACCCAGCACATAAAAACGCCCCGACCAGTGCACGGTGTCGTGTAATGAGAACCCGGCATAAATTGTCAACGTCAATCCCTTTATGTTGTGCGCAGGAAAAAGTTGGACGTTGACTATTGGGTCCAGTGAGAAATTCTATGAGGAAAGCTACCTAGGTTATGCCAATACTTACCACCATGTGGCGGGCACGATAGTAGCTAGTGATGAACTATTTTTTCTGTTTATAATCTATTTGATTTGTATTGTATATCCTACCATTGCTCCTCTCAATATATTACTTTTATTATCAATAAATAACTATCAATCAACTACATTAACGCCTCCATTATTTCCATCCATATTTTCTATTTTCGTTGAACTAATTAGCTCAGCGTGCCCAGTAGTATGATGGTTGCTTACCAAAACAGTGAAAGCAGGTAGAAGCAACCTGACAAGAAATAGAGTTTCATTTTAGCAATAATTTTTATTTCTATAATTTTCGTATTTTATTCGTATTTGAAGTAACATATCACTTGTAAAAGCGGATTCGTAGGGGATACCACGATATCTGCTTGGAATTATACTTTTACTGTACGTAACAAATGAGATCGTACCATTATATTTATTTACATTACTATTTATTGTTCGAAATTCAGGTATTTTCAGGTTTCTGATATGTTCAATTTCAGGTAACTGGGTTCATACAAATGTGTAAAGTTTCTATTGTATTCGACTTGACATGATACGGAGCGTGTAAAGCGGTTTGTCCACGCATCCTTCCTCCCTGTAGATTCGTGGGATGCGTTGTGGTTCAGGTCTATTCGTTTGAATTCAGCATCTTCTTTGCAGTTGATGCAACGCAGTTGGCCTGGCCTTCTGACGCTTGTATTGTGTCTTTGATGTGCTGCAAGCGTCAATATTGACAGAAAGATAATTGGACGTCATCTAGCCCAGTTGTTTCCAGGATCCTTTGTCGTACTGGCTGCGTTTAATTTCAGATCATCCAAGAAATTCCCAAGTTGTGTTATAATAAATAAACTTTCCCCGTGGTTTCTCGTGGCTGCGATACATTGTCCAAACTTTTAGGTTCATAATGGATACGCAATTCCTTCTAAAATAGCAGTAGGACAACAGTCGCCAGGCATGTGTAATTGTGATAATCATTTTACGTTATAATGTCCCTTAGGAAAATTTTATATACTATTCCTTATGAAGCTGCATATTGATTTCAAATTTTTATTACTATCATAACCATTTTATCATTACTCGGATTTTTATGATTTATTTTAATATTATTTTATTATTTTTACATCGGAGCGTATGGTACGGTATGTCCACGCATCCTCCCTCCCCTGTAGATTCACAAAATGCGTTGTGATTCAAATCTATTCATTTGAATCCAACTTATTTTACAGAATCATCTTTTGCGGTCAATGCAACGCAGTAGGCCTGGCCGCTTTGAGGCTTGTATCATATCTTTGATATGCTACAAGCATCAATAATGACAAAAAATAATTAGGCGTCATCTAACACAATTATTTCCATGATGCTTTCTCGTACTGGCTGCGTTTGTGTTAGATTAGATTAGATTAGATTAGATAGAAAGATGATTAAAGGAAAAAACCTCCCCAAAAAAACAAGATTACGTGATTCAGTTCACGGTGTGTTTTTGTTTGTTCTCGAATTCATGACTGCAGTTCACGGATCTTGGCACGGATTTTTTTCCATGCAACAGGAATATGTTGGAACCCATGAAAACACACGATCGGGAAGCTCCTCACCAAAATACAGCTGATATGCTGTCCGCAACAATGAAGTAATCCCGCTTATCTGTTGCTTCAATGTCATGTCTCCATAAATGCAACACAATTTGGATCGCTCGGACAAATTCGCGGCATTTTTACAAAAATCCAAAAACGCGTCCGTAACACTGTTATAGCTAGCTCTGAATGAAAAGGAGATGATTGTTCAAGGCTGAAAAGAGTGAACATGACCATTAATTTACGCCAAAGCAAGACAGCAATAATGACACGAGTTTTGGTCACCAATACGGGTTAACAGGCCGCATCCGGCATCGTGCGGTCAGCTAAATGGACTGCTGGCTGTGGAACGAGCCATTTTTCCTACGTGATGGTATCCCATACAAAATTTACCGCGGTATCCCATACAAAATACTACCGCGTTGAAAGAGAGGTGCGTTTTACAGCCAGCGGTTCATTGCAAGGGACTGTGAACACTGCCTTTTATCTTTGTATGTCCTATTGTATTTTAAACCCACTACACGGATAAAAAATCGTTCCGGAATACGTCAACCTCGAGTCACGAGTTTCAGAACAAGTCAAAATTTCATTTACGAAAATACACCATGAACAAAAGTCACGAATACGTGAACTTTGTTCCGCAAAATTAATATAACGCTAGAGTAACGTAGTTGCATGCAACGTGTGTCATGAAAACGTGAAAACTTTTCTTGGTAATCATTATTTAGTTCACGTCTTCATGATTAATGTTTCCGAAATCGGATTTATATCGTGATACAGTTCACAACAGCAGCCATGTAGTTCACGAACTGTATTTGGAACGAAATTTTTGTTCATGAATATTAGAACCAAATTTAAGAATTTATAAAATAACGTGAGAGTATACTTTCGCATGAGGAGTAGAGTAGAGTACTCTCATGTTATTTTATAAATTCTTGAATTTTGTTCTAATATTCATGAACAAAAATTTCGTTCCACATACAGTCCGTGAACTACGTGGCAGCCTTTGTGAACTGTATCACGATATAAATCCGATTTCGGAAACATTAATCATGAATACGTGAACTAAATCATGATTACCAAGAAAAGTTTTCACGTTTTCATGACACACTTTGCATGCAACTACGTTACTCTAGCGTTATATTAATTTTATGGAACAAAGTTCACGTATTCATGACTTTTGTTCATGGTGTATTTTCGTAAATGAAATTTTGACTTGTTCTGAAATTCGTGACTCGAGGTTGACGTATTCCGGAACGATTTTTTATCCGTGTAGCATAAAGAATCACAGCAAAAAAAAAAACGTTTGAATAGTAGAAATATATCAATGTAATCCATTGCTTTATTTAGTTTTAAATTGAAAATCGTGCACAAAAGCAGAGCGTTGATGTGCATTGAAAAATACGTCTTATTTCATTGATTCATACACAGATAATAAGATACATTGAATTTTCCGCGTTACCTAATGCACATAGAGATTCACATGCTAGATTTGGCAGAAAATAATGGGATACTTCATGTAAATTTAAGCCAGATAACGCCTGAATCTAGCCTGTTGTATGAAAGATTGCAAACATTGTTGAATTCCGCATGCAAGATTGCAAACAATTTCGGTGCTCACGCCTCCTCTGGCTTGGAAATAAACGAGGAGATATTTTACACGCTTGTTAAAATATTTTTTTTTTCTATGAACATTGCAAAAATAATAAATCCCATTGAGCTCGTTTTCCAATGCATTATGATACGAGTTTACACAAACGTGTAATTTTAAATTTTCTACCATCGAAATTTATCGCATAAAACAACTGTTCTGCCTTTCTTGCTTCACAGAAAAAAATAATTAATTTTAACATGCGCGTAAAATTTCCCCTCGTTTAATTCCAAGCCAAAGGAGATGTAAACAACGAGGTTGTTTGCAATCTTTCATGCGGCAATCAACAATGTTTGCAATCTTTCATACAACAGGCTAGATTCAGGCGTTATCTGGCCTAATTTACTTGAAATATCCCATTATTTTCTGCCAAATCTAGCATTCCCTTAATGTGCATTAGATAACCCAGAAAATTCAATGTTTCTTTTTATCTGTGTAGCTGTCATTCGCCACCCATAAGCAGAGGACAAAAGGGGATACTTCAAATCTGGTGTTTAGTCCTGATAACGAGGTAAATAGTTGAAAAAATATCAACTGTCGTTTCATATGAAGGTGATTTAATCGATGTCTAGTATTTAACTGAGCTTTTACCCACAAGTAGTCAATTATCTGGACTTCCACACCAACAAGAATGTCCTCTTCTGATATAAATTGACTAAGTTTTAGAGTTTCTCCATTGCTTTCAACGCATTAACAGAAGGTAAATGGGAATTTAATTCCATGTTAAATTAAACTACCTAGTTCCCAAGAAAGCATTTGATTTGCTTTCTTCAATGTTGAAAATATATTAAGATGAACCGCATCCACAGGAAAACGTTTGACGGGATGAACCATAATGATTAAAATCTGGCTATATTTTATTCATTTAATTATTACATTATTTATTTTATTTAAGGGATCCTCATCTTACTTGATGTAGCATGTTTGGATTGATTGGGTTATTAGTAAGCAAACAATTCTAACTAATCTTTTGTCTCTTCTTGTTTAACGTGAAAAATAAACTTGAATGTAGAAATAAACGATGCGGCCATTTGAAGCATTTCATGTTAAATTCAATTGCAAATATTTGAAAGCGCGTGTGATTTTAAAATTAATTTCGTGCTCTTTTTATGTGCATGAAAATAGATTGAAATTTATAAAAACATTTTAACAGTGATGAACTGTTCTCAATAAACAGAAACATTAGTTTGACTGGAAGCACTACGATGCTAAAAAATCATTTAACTTCTTTGGTTGACACAGCAATGACGTCAACAATACATACTTTAGCAGGTGCTTTATAAAAGGAGCTGCTAAATAGTCTCAATCAGCTGAGCATAGAAACGGCATCCAGTTTTAATATGCAAAGTAACTCTATGCTAGAGCTGGATATCCTGGACGAGCTAATAGCACTGATTACAAACATAAACGCAATACCAAGCCAAGGGGAAGCACACACTAATGCACTTTTAACTCCGTCACTCAATTCATTTCCCAGCCTGGCAAAATAATTGAATCAAAACAACAAACATGACGCCGATGACTCAGGGTGGCACCTTTTGGTAACGAGGAAGGTGTGGAAAGCGGATTGGAGTGAATATAATGCTCGAAAATTGCGCAGAAATTGGCTGAAAAGGCTAAAAAGAAGAAGAAACAGTATCTAGCGAATTTAGCAAAAAAAGCAGTAATAAAAAAATAAGACATTTACACCGTCTTCAACTCGAGGATGTACAGACTGAACATTCAACATAGAGCGAATAACAACGGACACCTTAACCTAACACCCAGTGGACAAGATTGGACATTTTCGTTATGCGAAAAGTTCCACAGACTGGAGCGGGAATCGAACCCTCACTTCATGGCAATCGCTTTAACGACGGGTGACGCCGCTAACCGCTTGACCACGAAGTCCACAATAATGCCAACAATCATCACAACATCAACAGCAACAAGTGCAACCGTACACACTCAACTCTCTTCTACAATAAATACAACAACAACAACAATAATCTCAACACCATCGGCAATCCAAACAACCCACTACCACATGATTGAGACCTTCTTGCGGCAGCGAAATATCGTTTTTCTAGGCCGTCACTTAACTATCAACCGATACAATTTCAACGAGGCGAAATTCTACATTCTTACCTGGCAATTTTCGCGCATAGCTTTTTTTTATTTTTTATTCCTTTATTATCGAGTTTTTCAGCCTTGGACTGGTTCATCTACCGTCGTAGTCACTCAAATACCTTTTGGGTATTTTCGTAACTTGTTCGGGGGTGAGATTCGAGCTCGTGACTTTGGCGTGAGAGGTATGGATGCTAACCACTACGCCGGGATCGCCCCCATTCGCGCATAGTTCCTGCACATTCACGCAACTGGATGGCTCCGGGTAGTTGTTCAGCTGCACCATGCGAGTCATGTTCATGCTCGCCTGATGGGCATTCGAGTTTTCATCGGTACACAGTTAAAATTGTTTTGTTATTTTCTATAATCTATATTCATGCACATAAAAAGAGCATGTAATTAACTTCAAAATCACATGCGTTTTCAAATATTTGCAAAATTGAATTTAACATGAACTCCTTGATTTCTACATTCAATTTTATTGTTTAACGTTAGACCGGAAGAGACAAAATATTAGTAAAAATTGTTTGCTTACTAATAACCCCATCAATCCAAACATGCAACATCAAGTAAGATGAGGAATCCCAATGAATAAATTATAGCCAAATTTTAAGCATTATGGTTCATCCCGTCAAACGCTTTCATACACTGGAAAAAATCTTGTAGTAAAAACTACCATTTTACCCGACTATGCCTATCTTCAAAACTACCATGAAATATAAGTATATTTGACAGACCTCATATTGATATCAACCGCACCATGGTTGATCTAATCGCAGGCATGGTAAAATCAAACGCATTTATAGTCAGCTGAAAATTGTTGGTGTTTCCGCTTAATTTAACCCTCGAAATGGTAGTTTCTCCTGCGGTTTTTTTTTGCGTGTATAGTTGCGGTTCATCTTAATACATGTTCAACATTGAAGAAAGCAAATCAAATACATTCTTAAGAACTAGGTAGTTTAATTTAACATGGTATTAAATTCCCATTTACCTTGTGTTAATGCGTTGAAACCAATGGAGGAACTCGAAAACTCTAAAGTCAATTTATCTAAGAAGAAAATATTCTTGTTGCTGGGGAAGTTCAGATAATTGACTACTTGTGGGTTAAAGCTCAATCAAATACTAGACATCGATTAAATCAGCTTCAATTGAAACGACAGTTGATATTTCTTCAACTATTTACCTCGTTATCAGGACTAAACACCAGATTTGAGAGCTAGAAACCGCAGTTACAAAAAAGTATCCTCTTTTGCCCTCTGCTTATGGATGGCGAATGACAGCTAAGTAAGAAAGGCAGAACAGTTTCGAATAAATTTCGATGGGACACGCAAAAAAATTGTAGTAGAAACTACCATTTCAAGGGTTAAATTAAGCGCAAACACCAACAATGTTCACCTGACCATAACTGCGTTTGATTTTACCATGCCTGTGATTACATCAACCATGGTTGATATCAGTATGAGGACTGTCAAATATACCACAAATGTTGAAGGTTGTACCATAAACGCAGTAAATTTGACTGAAATTTCATGGCAGTTTTGAAAACAGCCATAGTCGGGTGAAATGGTAGTTTTTACTACAAGATTTTTATCTGTGTAGAAGATTTATAATCACACGTTCGTGTAATTTCCAGGGACCTGGCAACCCTATCCTATTTACTAGCGTTTGACAGTATATAACATATCATGGGCCTTATTTGAATAAGGCCCGTCTGACGTTTGTTACTACGGGTAGGAACGCCAGCATTGTTTACAAACAATGCATCTTTTGACGTTTGGTTGTTAGAGATGTTGGCTACAGGAAAATCGCTGTCCGCCAGGTCCCTGGTAATTTCGTATCATAATGCATTGGAAAACGACGAAAACGAGCTCACTGGGATTTATTATTCTTGCAAAGTACACAGAAAAAAATAATGAACTTCGTTTAATTCCAATCCAAAGGAGGCGTGAACAACGAAATTGTTTGCTATCTCTCATGCTATTTTTCATACAAAAGGCTGGATTTAGGCGTTATCTGGCTTAAATTTATATGAAATATTCCATTATTTTCTGCCTGATCTAGCATTCCCTTTATGTGCATTGGATAAGGCAGAAAATTCAATGTTTCTTATTATCTAGATCCATATAGATCTATCTAGATAAACTAAATATTAAAAATGTAAACCTGATCGGTTAGTTTTCTAAGGTGTACTATATATCTAAGAAGTGAAACATAAAATGCAACTTTCATTGTAACAAAACGGTCTACTACTGATTGACGACAACGAAATAAAAAATAAATAATGCTGTTCAATTCATATTTAACCCTTGCACCCTCAAATGTTCACCTTCGGCGTTGTAGATGCCATTCAAGAAATAGAACAATTGGAAATCAAAAACACAGGTAATCGCAAGAAACCCACGATTGAATTACAACCAATTTGCATCCGGAAATCAAAAACCGCACACTGGCGAATCACTGCACCTGTTTGTCTTTTCCGTCGAGGAGAACGAAATGTTGGAAGATCTGGAGAAAATCTCGAGTGCAAAGCAATCGGATGATTAAATTACCGAGGATTGCGCGATGCCGATTTGAAATGCTATCTTGATTTACATTTTCTGTTCGAGGCACGCTGAGCGTTCTCTGTTTTTGACCTCCGGAGCGATGATTGTGAGTCCTGTGCTCTTGCCAAAAGATTTACAGCTCCAATTAAAAGTATAAAGCTCTCTTGGGATCCCAGTAGCAGCTTCAGTGATTCTATATTTGTCTGCCGATCTTTGGCGAGCTTGAACATCCCTTACTCCGTCATAGGACAAAACGCCATTGTCGATATCGAATTGGCTTCGTCCCTTACATTGGAAGATCTTTTGTGCTTCTCATGGCCTCAGCAAAAGTAATTGGCTAATTTAGATCGATGAGCAGTGAGCGCCACATTAGTAGAGTACCATATTTTAAAAGGCTATTTTCACATTTGTAAGTCGAGATTTAATCGCAACAACAAATGAGTGCAAAGCAAACAGCTTCGGGGGATTTGTTCTTGTGCCATAAACAAGCAGACGGTGGGTCTTGGCTGGACGGGAAGGAGCAGCATATATTAGCTTTCTACGCTGGTAATGGCTGAGTTGGTCTTTGGTTGTTGTGATTTGAGCCTTTCCCAGCACGAGACGGAGTGCGAATGTTCTTGGAAGTACAATTTGGTGATTCCAATCACGTACGCAAAGCAATTCCAGTGAAAGGGTGGTACTAGCAGTCTCATGCACAAACACAAGCAAACATCCAACCCAACTGATGTTACTTCGGTACCGACCCAGCTCTAGGATATTGTAACATACAGTGGATTTAAAACACCGCGTGGCCTTTCGGTTTTCCCGAAAAAGGCCTTGTCACGTGATTTTATGAGGCCATTGCTTATCTAAACGAACGACAGTGCTTAATGAAAGGTCGCAATGTTATTCCCTATAAAGAACCAGTGAACCTGGCAGCAAAAAGTGCAGTGCGTCACGAGCCATGAGCAAAGGCCGCGAGAAATTTTGGAGAAATTACAGCATATTGACTGCCAGAGAAGATGACGAGGGTTGCGTGGTTCAGTGAAATAACACTTCAGGCTAGCTACTGCGTGCAGGTTATTGATTTTAGCGAGAAAATCTCATTTAATCACTGGCATCTTCGATTGAGATAGTGGGTATCAGATCAGACAGTCATGGTGGTACGTATCTGTGATAAGAGGTTGTCCTGTTCAGCATCCAATGAATTTATTTTTCAAAGTATGTAGGTCCATGTTTCTCTTTTCCATACCGAGTGTCCATACAAAATTTTGAAAAAATAAGAGCGTTACGCTAAAGTGAATGGTTTACTGAACGCTAATAACTCTCGTTCGACTGAGAGAGAGGTAAGCAAGCTTCGGGCGCGAGCGGACGTGTTTATTTTTATTTTTTTACTAGCTGACCCGGCAAACGTTGGAATGAGCTCGAATCGCAATCTTATGGTTGTTAGATGGCATTCGATGTAGAGCAGTCTTGAAAATTTGAATCAAATCATTGTGCTCATGAAGCATCGCTTGTAATTGTTGTACAATGTCCAGCTTCGTGGTGGAATAATGTTGCTCAGCGAATCTCCCATGAAATAAATCTGTAGAAATTTATGGCCTGCGTCCATCGCTGGCAATCCTGAACCCGCTTTTTGGAAAATTTGACCTGTAACGTAGACGGTTTCACAATTTCCCAATTTACTAACTTTTAAACTCTATAAGTAGGGCTGGTAGCAGGTCACATTTTAGTGACTTGGTCACTATTTTGAGTCTAGTCACTAAAAAGTCACTATTTGCATCCAAAAGTCACTAAAGTCACTATTTTTCAGAAAATGGTCACTAAAGTCACTATTTTCGAACCACCGAATGTAAAAAGTTTAAAAAATCACTTGCACCTATTGTACAATAGTCAACCAAATTAAGCAATCTGGCCACACTATATAGAAGTCGAGAAATCTACACCAAAAAACTAGATGCCCTGGCGAACGCTGTCTCGCCTCTACCTCAATTGAACTTGTCAAATGCAGAGCGCTGGTTGGTCACAGCACTCTGGATAAGCTTGAATTCAACGCACGTGGCCCCCATTTTTCATTATTTTTACAATTTTCCAGGTAGGTATTTCATAATAATTTTTCATATTTCTATACATATAAACCCATGACAAATCGAACGGGATAGGAGTAAAACACTTAAAACGTTTATCCAATATGCAATATGTTTATCCAAAAGAATCAAGTCATTCTTGATTTACTCTCAGTTTTTTTTTTTAAATATTATGTTAGATTCAGTTTTTTCAAAACCGGACTACTCTTTCGGTATCCAAATAGTCGAGAACAGTGGGCACGAATTGTAAATCAGATAGAGAACTTATTTTCGGATACTCACTTAGTAATTCTGAATCTAGATTTGATTGTTCGTCAGTCAAGCGAACTCAATTCGATCATAGGTGAAAACGGAATACAGTGCAATTCGACCAATTATATAGCACTGGAATTGCATAGACCGAAAGCGTTATGATTTCAAAGTTCCATTAAAACTCGTACATTGAAATTTTATATTTTTTCTAGGAAATTTCTGAGACAAATATTCTTAGTTTATGATACAGTAGATTTAAAAAAATCATAATTCATCAATTATTTAAGTTTATTCTGACTTTGATTGACTGCTGTTAAACCAAATGTTTCTTGGCAAAGTTGTAAAACTTGTTAAGTAGAATTTGATCTAATTTTTTTTGATAAAGTTTTTGAAAAGCATACTGATTTATTTCAATGCTATTTTCTAAGAGTTCTCCTAGAGGGAAGAACCATTCATACATCTAATGTACGCTGATCTGGAAAGGTTGGCGAAACATCATCGGTCGAGTTTGTAAGCCACACATTGGTCCGCGAATACTTAACTTCCAGAGGACATTTTGGACAATATTGAGAACTTGCTACCTGCGGAAAAAGTATATGTTGGGGAGGAAGCAATGGCAGAGCTGGTCAAATTAAAGAAGATCGACAAACTCCACTTTTTAAACAATACAAATAAGCATTACGTTGCTGCTGGTAACCACGTAATGAAAAACTACAAGGTACAGCCCTATTGGGTTGTTCGAAATGATGACGTAGGACTACGATACCAAATGTAAGCCATTTAGATGGTACAATGCAATGTTCTTTGAATAAACCCTTAAGGCCTAATTTATACAAGCAATTTGGTGAATTCTGATTGATTTGGTGCTCAATAACATTAAATGGTTGAAAAAAGTAGGAAATATATTTTTGAGATGTGCTGGGTCGTCCAAGAGTTCAGAACTTAAGATCTACAGTTGTAACAGTAGCTTTATTCGCTATTCAATGTTATGATATGTGTTCAAACATATTCAATGAATGTCCTGCAAGACCAACTGACATTATGAGATAATATTGGGATATTCTATGCCAAACAAAGTAACTTAACTTTGTATAGCCCATAAAGCTATTGTTACAATTGTAGACCTTAAGTTTTGGAGGACTGTTTGAGTGACCTGAAACTAACAAGGTTATCCTATGATGTATGTGGACGTTTCAGAATATTCATTGAATATGTTTGAATATTTATCGTAGCTTTGTATAGCCCAAAAGGCTACGGTTATTACCGTATGGGATAAGTTCTGAACTCAAGGTCAGTTTTTATGAACCTGAACATCCCGAGATAAACTGATAATCACTGGTGAGCTTACAGAAGCTTCACTGAATGTGTTTGAATGCATATCGTCACCTTTCATAGATTATAAAGCTAACTTTACGACTATAGATACTAAATTCTGAACTAAAGGGCAATTTTGATGACCTAGAACATCCCAAGATATCTCATGATATCGGTTGACCTTTCAAAAGACTTACCTAATTTGGTCAAATTCATATTGTTACTTTGTGTTGTCCAAAAAGCTGTAGATTTTAAGCTACAATTCAAGACTTAAAATCTTAAGCTGTAGTTTTTAGGTTTCGAATTCCAGGAAAGTTTGGATAACCTAGAACATCCAAAGATTATCTGGTAATGTCTGTTGTTCTTCCAAAATATTCAATGAATATGTTTCAATACACATCGTAGCTTTGTACAGCCTGTTGTTACAACAGCAGGTCCTATGTTCTGATCTCAAGGATAGATTGAATGACCTAGAACATGTCATATTGCATTATAATGTTATTTGAAAATGTTTGAATATTTATTGTAACTGTGTATTGACTAAAATGTACTGCTACAACTGTAAATCTTAAGTTCTGAACGCCAAGACAGTTTGGATGACCTAGATCATCCCAAGATTATCTTCTTGTGTATTTTTACGTTCTAAAATATTCACTGATGCATTATTAATCACACGGCGAACGATATTAATGTAAGCAAACACGTAATTACACACCTATCAGTTCAACACAAAAGACATAAACTAATACTTTCACTTTCCATTGACCTTCACTCCAATTCTAGACCAACAATAGAATAGAGCCTATCAACATTTGTAAACAAACACTTCTGAGCCATTTTTCTATAGCAAAATATATAGCATCATCGTGTAGAGGAAACTTTCCCCTACATGATTATGGCAATGGCTTGCGAGAAAAAGGGCTCAGTAGTGTTTGCTTACAACTGTTGATAGGCCCTTTTCTATTGTTGATCGAGAAACTTACATCTCGCTGCGAGGTGTCACCAATACAAAAGTTCCAGTTTATACTTGCATCCACACGTTATAAATCGTTTATACTTAGGTTATTTTTTACACAGGAATGAGTGCCATGTAAAAAACAACTACTTAAAAAACCGAGTAAATCCCTGAAACCGCTTTAAAACCCGTTATTTACGAACACCTCGTAAAACGCGATAAAAGTGTTTTAGACGCGTTTCTGATCAAATTCAAGCGAACGGTATCTACACGCGTGAATTCCGAAAACCGCGTTTTTTTTCCGAAAACCACGGCAATTCCAAAAACCCCGTGAAAAAATTGCAAAATAAGTGACTTTAGTGCAGCCTTGGTAAAAACACCAGACCGTTCTGCACGAGAGCCGAACTTGACTGCAAACAGACCACCATGTGGCTGCAATTAACCACTTTAGTTTCGTGCTTATAGATGAACCCGCAACGCAATGGACGCGACACGAGTGTACAAGCTCGTGTTTTGCTTTTGACACCGTGTTTGATTTTTGGTAAAATACCCGAGCCGAGTGTTTACGATAACAAGAAAGTTCTCAACATACACCCAGTATGACACTGGTTACCACGGATAGAGCAATGCTCGTCGGATGATTCTAATAATTTGATTATTTGACTTATTGGTTTGTTTTCTTGGCTGTTGGGCTGTCGGCGCATAAGTTGATTAAGTTTAACAAGCACGGCACGGGTAGAAATAAAACAAATTAACCACGCGTGTACTCCGCAATCGAACACAATCGGAAACACTCGGCTGTGGTGTTTGCTGAAACATCATACACGATGTCCGAAGCCAAAACACGAGCACTGACATTGGTGTTGTACCCACCGCGTTGCGAGTTAGTCTGGTAGCACGAAGTTAAAGTGGTGAATTTAATACACGCGCTAGCGTGGTAAAATGTAGCTCGGCGTGCAGTGTAGTGTTTGGACATGGCTGCTCTAGTGTACTATCATTTTTCGCAAACCTTTTCAAAAGGTCCTAAGTAACAATGAGTGATTCTCTCCTCTCTCCTTATAATTTTTTTGTTGTTGATTACGACGCCTTTATAGTAGTTTCCAACGGTTTCTCCTTACAAAACGCCAGATGGTGTTGCTGTCTAGCATATTATGATATTCCAGTTTTTAAGTTTTTTTTTTTTCATTTTCCAGTGAATTTTTCTAATTTTTTTTCTTTATTTAAACCTTTTGGGAACCAAGACGAACCAAACAAAAAAGAAATCAAGTAAATTCATCGTGTGGTTCGTGAATTACAGTCACCGCCAGAAAAAAGTGCCCACCTACCCCAGTATCTCCTTTTTGTGCAGCAAACTGTAAAATAAGTGAAAGATTCGAAATTTTGTTGTTTTGATGGCATATTTATTATGTTCTTTTCTTGTCTGGTACATAAAAAAACACTTGTCCTGCAAATTCATTTTTTTCTTCAAGAAAGATCAAACTATAGTAGAAATTATGCATGTCAAAATAAAGTGCCCACTTCTTATTTTCTTTAAAAAAAAAAAACAAGTTGTTGAGTGATCAGTAGTTGATGTGTCCTCTCCCCGGCCTTCAACAGTTTTTGCAAACGTTTCGGCATACTCTCCACCAGATTCTTCAGGCGTTGTGGGTCAAGATCTTCCCAGGCGTTCTCAAGAGCATGAAAATAGTTATGTTTGTTGGTAACTCCTGTCTTATCAACTCGTGAATCCAAGATGGCCCACAGATTCTCTATTGGGTTCAGATCTGGACTCTGTGGGGGCCATTCCATAGGTTTAATACGGCAGGAACGGAAGAATGCCTTTGACTTCTTCGTGGTATGTTTTGGGTCATTATCTTGCTGGAACACAAATTTGTTTTCCAGCCCAATTTTAACCAACGAAACCTCCAAATTCTCACGCAATATGTCGATGTAGGAACCTGCTGTCATAATACCATCGATTTTCACCAAAGCACCAACACCCGCCCAAGAAAAACACCCCCACACCATCACGTTCCCTCCACCATGCTTAACTTTGCCCTGGATTTGTCGATCATGAAGCGCCTCTCCAGGTCTACGCCATACACGAGCTCGTTTTTTGCTGTTGAACAACTCGAATTTGGACTCATCAGTCCACAAAAAAGTCTTCCAATATTCTAAAGGTTTATCAGCATGTTCCCGAGTAAATTTGAGTCGTTTCGCTTTGTTGACTTTGCTAATAAAAGGCAACTTCTTACCAATCCTGCTCTTCATACCGTGTTCAGCGATCCTTCTGCGTAGAGTACTGTCCAAGATCGGTTGTTGAATCACTTCCTTGAACTCCCTGAGGGTAACCTTCGGATTATTCTTAATTTCTCGAATGATTCTCGCATCTGTTCGGGAATCTGTTCTACGTTTCCTTCCCCTTCCTGGGCGATCAGCTACTGAACCATAGGTTTTGTACTTTGCGAAAAGTTTGGTAACCGCTGCTTTGCTGTATCCATACTTTTCACCAATCTTGCGATGCGATTCACCTCTCTCGATGTCACGATTAACACATTTTTGGATCTGCAAGGGAATAGTTTTGCTTGCCACCGTATTATCCATGGTTATTTAGATAACTTGCACTGAATCATTCTGACCGACAACTGAAATCCGTATGAAGATCAACAAACACTTGGAAACGTCAAAAAATTAAATACGAGGGGCGTTTGGATGTAAAAATTCAAAAAATAATTTTGCAAAAATGTGTATTATCCATTGCAAAAATACACATGCATCTCTAAAATAATAATATTATCATGCTTAGAAAAATATATGAATAGGATATAATGAGTTTTTCAATGACTTCAGAGATGAAGCGTGTTCATGAGAAAAGTGGGCACTTTATTTTGGCGGTGACTGTATGCTGTCACGAACGGACAGCATTTCATTTTTTATATATATAGATAGATTAGCCTTGCTCTCGCAATTAGCTTATTGCTTGCTTTCAACTTAGTGTTCTAACATCCACAGTTATTAATTGAGAGCTTTCGATGCCAGGTACCAGTGTTGCATTAGTATGATTATGTGGCATTTTCCTTGACGAAAAATTCCTAGACCAGACTGGGAATCGAACCCAGCCACCACCAGCATGGTGTTGCTTTGTAGCCGCGCCTTTACCTATTGAGCTAAGGGAGTACCCTTTATATTTAGCTGTCAGTTATTATAGTCGGTCGCACGAAAAGATTATGGGCCCAGTGTCGCGAGTTTGAAATGTTCGGGAGGAAAATCGGTGGAAATCGCGTCATATTTTATTGAAAACGCAAGAGTTTTTTTTTTGGGAACAGTTCGACACAGAGTATGGAGTTAACCGGTGTTTCGGTAATGAATTGTTGGGTTGCAAACAGCTGCGGTCGTAGCGCGGTATCTATTGTTTCGGTTAAATATTGTTCGGTGGCGTTATATGATCCATACTGTATGGAATGAAGATCCGGGATGATGTTAAGTGTGGAATAATGTTCGTTGCTGTGCAAGCATGGTAAAGAGCGAACATTAAAAAGTGGACAACAAATGGCATGATTGGAACTGGGACGAGAACGGCAGACAAAGGTTGATGGTAATTGTCGCAGGTGATGAAGAGTGATGAGGGGCCCCTGTTTGTTTAACAGTGCGCGGGTGTATGTTAAAGAGAGACAGAGAGAGGTAGAAAGAGAGAGAAAAATAGATAGAGAGAGAGAGAGAGAGGGAGAGAGAGAGGGGGGATTAGAGGGAGAGAGGGTGTGAGAAATGAGAGAGAAGAGAGAGAGAGTAAGAGAGAGGGGGTGGGGGTGAATTTCCTGTACCATACGAGAGAGGTCTTGAGTTTTATGCATCTCTCTTAATTATGTGATTGACTATCTATTATGCAATGCTAATTTGATTTTTAACATTTCAGCGGTACGTATTTTTTATTGTTTTTAATTTTTAGTTTCAATAAAAAACTGTTCTTCCGCTTTTATTCCACAACAAAAACTTCCATTTCGCTTATAAGAAGTAAAGGATTATATTTGAATTTCTTTGTTTAAAGTTATTAAAAAGGTTCTCAAACTCGATTTTTTTACGTATTCCAAAACGTAAACTCGAACTCAAACTCGATTTTTTGTATTCCATTGAAGTAAATCACCCACACTTGTGAGTGGCCCCATCAGCATCCCTACTGTTGGTTTAAATCGGTGCCAAAATTTTAATAACGTTAATGTGCATCTCAGTACAGATAATAAACCGGTAACATAGTTAAATATCTTCTTCGCTGCTGGCGTCAGTTGATTTTAGCACACCGTTTACCAAAACGGATCCCGCTGAAAACCCAACCATTTTGTCCAACATCCCAGTGATTTATCGAGGAAGTGCAGAGGATTTCTCGGCTTCCTTCAAAGCGAGTATCACGTTAACATTTTCCAAGCCATACTTGACCTGCATTTACACATTTTACACATGTGTAAAATGCTAGTTCCAAGCATCATCGATTGATTCTCTGTGTAATAACAACTGATCTGGCAATAACCGAGTAGCAACCACGGGTAGTTAATTATGCTCATGCTCATGCTCATGCTACTAACTGTCGTTCGACTGAACAGAATGACATCATTCGTGAACCATTTGATCCGAAAAACTTACAAATTGTTTGCATTAAAATTTTAATTAAGTGCTGTTAGTTTAAGTAATTCAATTTTTTACTTAAAAATTACCTACTTTTGTTCCCATACAAATCTGCATATGAACAGGTTGAAAATATGGGTTTACCTTCCCAAGTCCTAAAAATTGGGTAGCAAATAGTTCAAATTGTCATCTTCTTTTTATTTCATTAAGTTTATTTCCATGTTTAATAACCACACTTCGCAGCTGCAAATTATTTTGCTTTGTTACCGATGTCTGATTCTATAACTGATGCCCGTCCCCTGAATTTTACTTCGTAACGGGTGGCAACTAAAATTCTGGAATTTCTTTCTCAAGCTGTCGAAAAAAGACAAGCATTCTTGAAGAAGATCTGATTTATTGAAATTAGAGATACATTGTCCATTGTTGAAAAAATAATAATTAGTGAACGTTTGACAACGGTCCGTAATCGGCTGTTCAGCGAAGCATCCGTTTGATGTTGAAACAAGAGCGGCCTTCATGTAAAGTTTGCAAGTGCATCTCATGATTCTACCAAACAACTGTTTACAATTCGTGGCTCTTCGATTATTTTTGTACACAAAGGAGCCAAAATCCCGAAAATGGTCGATTGGGCGACACTGAGGCAGATTTGTTGGGTTGTGGTTTTTAGGTTCAAATGGGATCAGATATGCATTTCAGCATTTCAGCATTTGTGTTTTTTTTTTGGCGTAATGCGATAACGTTTTATCTGGTCAAAATACGTACTGTCTATGTACATGATGTTTTTGTAGAATCGGTATCAAAATTTTCTTCAAAAATTCGTTCCGGTTCACATTTCGATTAAGAGCCAAACCAGAGGGCTTGAACCATGGCTTTAAAATACCTCACTCGTAAATGGCAAAGAACAGCATCAGTTTCTGTTCAACCTTATTGTGATGGTGACCTCCCCCCTTCTACGTGCTCCAGCTGCGCCCAATTGAAAAATTCTGAGTGAACCTGAAACGGACGATGCAATAGCAAGAATACATCATACATTAGTGATGAGATTAACACGAAATATAGATTAAGTTTTCTATATTTCTAAGCACGTGACATTGTCAACACAAAACAGGCTGCGATTATGGAAAAGTAAATACAATAAATACAAACATCCAATTCTAGACAAAATAGTCAAAAGGTCGAAAGTAACATATGTAAACAATGACTTTTAGCGTATTTTCTGGGATCTGCTTGCTCTCACAAACAGGAAATTAATACCTTTCCGTCTGTAGTGGATATAGATGTTAGCAACCTGGCATATCCGGGAAATTTACGTTTTGAGTCATTGTTAACAATTGTTACTTTCGACCTTGTTGACGATTTTGTCTGGAATTGATGTTAGTAAAGGTTGTACTCGAAGAAAATGCAACACTTTCTTTTGTATACAACTTTTTATTGCATGCGTAAACATTTATGAAACTTTGAGTAAAAATAAATTGTAGTGTAATTTTTACATGCGCTAAATTTCGTCACAATCTGCTAGGTGGTTAACGAGATAGCTTCCAAGTAAGAAGTGCTTCAACAAAAACAGTTGGGAATCGAAAATTCGACCATGTTCCGTATGGTAAAATCGTTCAAGGTGACCCAGTTAACCCAGTGTCGATCTGGGAGTGGAAGAAAAGCGAAGACGACCGACCACGTGAACGTAATAAAGGTGAGAGATTACTTCAAGCGCAATCCGAACCATTAGATTCAGACGTTGTTCCGTCTGGTTCCCCGGATAAAAATAACGAAACAATTACAATTTAATAATATACAATAACAACAGAATGTATTGTCAACCATGAATCTTACTGTTCATGTATCAAACAAATTAAAAAAAGCACAGTGTAATTACAATAGATCTACTATATTTTCAACAATAGCGAAACAATACAATTTAAAGTTATTATCTCAAATTTGTTCAGCAAAAAGTGATATTTTTTATTGTTAAGATACATAACAACCCCCTTATTCTATTGTTGATATCTCAATTTACAATACATTCTATTGTTGAAACAGTAAGTCCTAATGTTATCTTATTGTCACGAACAATACGATCAATTGTACATACTATTGATTCTATTGTATAGTTAAAATACATTTTATTGTCAATCTATTATACTTTTTTATTCGGGTCGTCCAGCAGACAATGAAGCGGGCTAGACATCATGTTTTCACGGTAAGGAAGGCATCGAACCAAACCAATAAACAGAATACGGTGGTCAATTCCCGCGCCAAGAAGCTATACCGCAAGGGGCAGGTGCAGCCGAAATGCACCGAAATTGACGAGGAGATGAACTTTAAAGCGGACGCCAAGAAGATCCTAGGATAATTGATCCCGTGGATCCCGCCTGGATGTTCCGAAGATGTTCCGGAAGAACTAGAAAATGAAAAGAAAGATTAGTAATTTCCATTTAATTCCAACCACGTTTATTGCTTATCTTGACAGATACGCGTATTTGATCTACAATGTGCAGACTTCTTCAGTGTCGTGCACTAATACTCGACTGGTGGAGTACCATCAACGGCCAAATATATAAAGAAGAATGCCTCCAGAAGCACCTGCTGCGCTTGCTTCGGTCCCACAAAGGTGACGTTCTGTTTTGGCCGGATCTGGCATCATGCTATAACTCGAAACCGGTTATGGAGCGATATGAAGCCAACGATGTTGGTTTTGTGCCGAATGAGGCAAATCCGCCAAACTCGCCAGGATTTCGCCCAATAGAAAAAATCTGGGCAATTTTGAAGGGCAAGCTCCGGAAAACAGGGAAGGTCTTCATAAACGACAAGAATTTGAAGAAAGAGTGGATGAAAGTGTGTAAGAAGGATAGCGCAAGAGTTGCACAGGATTTGATGGGTAGCGTTAAGTCCAAGATGCTGGCATTTAACCAGAGGAGGAGGGGGGTGAAAAAAATCATTTTAAAAAACTGGCTTATTTGTTTTTTTTTTTTCCCAAAGGGTTCAAAAATTCCCTTTAAAATTTTTTTTTTGTTTTTTTTTTTTTTTTTTTTTTTTAGCTATAGTGGGATTAAGTGCAGAAAGATGCTGGAAGTTTACGACATTCGAGGAACTGAAGACAAGCATTCATCAACGGAGTAAAGTGACGAAACGTTATGGCGTCAAATTATGTTTTTTGTTTCTTTTGTTACGTGACTTTCAGCCTGAATCTGGCTCGTCACGCCAAGGCAGGGATGCCATATTTACAGACATGTCTGTAAATTTGCAGACTTTTCATTTTTGTTGCAGACTTTTTTAACGATGCGGACATTTAGCAGACATTTTTTTTATGTTGCAGGCTTTCACAGACAATTGAAATATTTTTTTAAATTTAAAATAAAGGTATTCCCTGAATTCCGAATTTAGAACGTACAGTATTGAGAAATCCAAGGTTTAACATCGTACACGGGAAATAATCCACACATATTTAGTGGCAAAAATACATGGAAAATGCCACAAAATACTGATGTGTTCACACATAAACGGAACCCTCTGAGAAATCCAGAAAAAGTTTATGTGACAAATAAAAAGCATGTGTGGTCGGGCTTCAAATGGTGAGTTGACAACTTCGCAGGAGGGTGCAACCGCCCTCTGGTCCTCACAAGTTCCTACCTCACGCCTCCACGAGTCATATGATCACAAAAGACTGCCAGCTGAAACATGGAGACGCTGGTTGGCGTAGCCCGGGCAATGTTGTCATTTTGACAAAAGCGAAGTGAGGGGGTGTGACCTGTAAATCATATCATATAATTTTCTGTTTTCATATCAATTATTAATTTCAGCACGCTTTAGAATCATCTTTGCGTTCCAAAACCATTTATCTCAAGAGCCTGGGGCAACATGACATGGATGAAAGGCTGAATTTTTTTTAGCATTTGGCATAACCTTTCCTTTGAAATTTGCACTCCTGAACATTAACTACTATATCCATCAATGACTGGCGTGCGCTTATAAGCAGTATAGGATTATATTTTAATACTGTGTTTAGTGGTATTATGATTAGATAAGCCATTTATTTCAGAAATCATCACACTGGGCTCTTCGATCACTCCAATTGCCATCTTTGAAATGTTACTAGAACAATATAATAAAAAACATATTACAACATGACTTATAAAAGAATATCTCTCATTGAAGTTATATTTTTGATATTTGGAATGATCTTTTCTGTTTTAAGCTTTTTCAGGACTAGTAGATTATTAATACATATCGAATTATATTTTTGTCAGTAACAATCCAGTGGATGTCAGATATGTTTGTACATATTATGTTCTCGTATTGACTTACTGTAGCAGCTTTTTACATGGCCAAGTAATTTAATTTGTGTCTTAAAATTCCATGTACACCATTTCAAGTTGGAAATTTGTATTAAAAGCATTTTTGTTTTCTATGATATCTTGATTTTTTATATGAGGAAAGTAAGACCTTGTAAAGAACGAGCAAAGTAAAAGTATTTCAGTTTTGATTCCTTTCATATTGGATCAGCTTATAAAAGATCATGAGTCGTAAAGAATGTGCACACCAAAAAGTAGTCAACGGGAAATTAGTGGTAATAAATGGAAAATATGAGAAAATCAAAAGTAAATCATTTATTTAAGACTTCATAAAAATACAACTATAAAAAATATACAGTTAAGTCAATTTGACCTGTTATATCCAAATGCCCGCACCTTTCGTTTGACACCTTCCATCAGTTTTTGCACAGTGTCATCCGTCACCAATTTTGCAGCTTTCTGCCAGTTACGCCTGAAGCTTTTCTCATCAATTGCTACGCTATTCGTTTTTCGAAGATTCCTTTTGACCAGAGCCCAATATTTTTCGATCGGACGGAGTTCTGGCGAATTTGGCGGATTGCAATAATTTGGGACAATATTTACACCATTAGCAATGTACCAATCCTTAACCAGTTTTCCATAGTGGCAAGATGCCAGGTCAGGCCAGAACAGCACCGAACCGTTGTGTTCCCGAATGAACGGCAACAGTCGTTTATTCAGACACTCTTTTACGTAAATTTGTCCATTTAGAGTGCCAGTCGTGATGAAGATGTCGCTTCGAGACCGCATCCACATATTGCCTGCCATACGAGGTATTTTTTTGGGAACTTCGACAATTTTTTTTGCTTAAAACGATCAGCAACATTTCCTCTTTGCAACGAGGTATAAAACTGTAGTCCCGGTATCTGCTTAAAGTCAGCTTTGCAATATGTTTCGTCGTCCAATATTATGCAGTCGTATTCCTTCAGCATAGTGTCATATAATTTTCTCGATCGAGATTTTGCGCTCTTGTTCTGGCTGTCGTTACGATTTGGAGCAACACCTACTTTGAATGATTTCAAGCCTGCACTTTTCTTCACTTTCTGGACGAACGATGGAGACATTTTCACTTTTTTCGCCACATCACGAACGGAGATATTCGGTTTCTTCTTAAATTCTTTAATCACTTTCTTCCTCTCCGCGACGAAACGAGAATCATGGTTACCTCCGGAACCGACCTTTCTCTTTAAAGTTAAGCGCTGCTGAAAGTTTTTTAGCACTTTAGTAACCGTCGATTTTGCGATTTTTAATGACTTGGCAATATCGCCGTGCGACATATCTGGATTTTCCACTCTTTTGTGCAAAATTGCTTCGCGCACGCGTTCTTGATTCGACGCCATTTTACTGAATAAAGGTTACTGTAGCCAAACGACGTCTTCATCATAGCACACATACATTAATATTCATGTAGTAGTGATCGGATTAGCAAAGCGTACACGGAGAAGACTGCATTAGGGCATTTCCGTCGACTACTTTTTGGTGTGCACATTCTTTATACGTACAAGCAGTGAATGATGCGTTTGAAAGTTTTATTCATTGAATATATGATACAACATAGAGACTGGTATGCTTTTATGGTAAGTTATTTAAATTTCAAACAACTATTTTATTAGGAGCAGTATACATTTAAAATATCTCAGCACATTCACTAGTACAAATGAAAATTAATTGTAGCCGTGAAATTTCGTACAATTTGTATCTTAAATTTTTTTATAAATCATCAGTTATGCTAAAAATTTCCACTATTCCTATAACAACTATATAACTGGAATTGGGGGGAAGCCTAAGGCAGTCGAAGGATTTGTTGACTGGACAAGGAAGGGTTTGTGGAGTCGCCAGTAACTTGTCATGTGAAACACGCGGCCTTCCTGCCGTGGTCTTCCGAAGGTCCTCATTGAGATCGACTGGCCCTGCTAGAACAAGCCATCACGAAGGCTATTCTCTCGGGGCAACCTGCTGAGGATAGTCCTGCAGACATAGGTAATCCTTGCAATGATGGTGGGTTCTTATCACATCACATCACATCACATCACTTCACAAATGAAAAGTATGTGTGATCACAAATTGTGGTTATGAGTACACATAGGAAGTTTGTGTGGTTACAAATAGCTATCATTTATTGATCACATTGCAAAAATCCATAGGTCGGACACATAGATATTATCATTGCATTGTGTAGAATCTAAAACTGAAATTAATAATAACTTTCTAGCTATTTTTCGAACTGTATGGAATTGGTCAGTATCGTCATTATCGTCGACTTTCTTATCTTTTTGTCACCAAATTAAGGTACAGTTGGATAAGTCCAAAGTGAGTGGGTTAAAAAAAATCTTATTTCTTATACTAGACTGAAATACTGCGTAAAATACATAAACGTTAAATAACACTCAATACTCCAATACACGATGTATCAAAAATATTCAAACAAAAATATAAAATGCACCTTTTTAATACCGATAGATAAGATACGCAAGTTGACAGCTCCTCGACTTTAACTACTAAAAAAAATCCTTTTTACCCAAACATTTTATTTCATAACAATAAGTTTCATTCTAGTAATTTTGCTATGAATGAAATAAAAATAAAAATTTTGAATTCAACTTTTAAATCTATGTAACCGAAAATTGACTCTGTTATTCATTGTTATTCAATGGTCTGTTGAATTAATCAAGTAAAATCTAAATATTGATTTTAAAATACAAAACTGCAAAGAACGTTATAGGGGAAAAAAAACTATAGAAAATTGTGTCTTCTATGCGAATACTTCAAGCTTAAGTGTCACTTTAAAAATATGAAACAATAGAGTAAGATTGCATACAAACCAAAAAAGAAATGTTGAAATGTTTACAAAATCACACATATAGCGAAAATGACAAAACTCGCTCCCTCATTACGTCTTTTCGTTGAAAGAAGTCTAACTTTTCCAAAAAAATTTACTGACTTTTCTAGAATTTTTTTTGGCAATTTATCGCAGACATTTGAAAAAAATATCTGGCATCCCTGCGCCAAGGAGACAACCTGGACCCTACATATCAAACCCATCTACACATTACCCGGGACCAACCGCTTTACTTCCCTTCCGAAGGACGTGATCAGAGATTATCCGTCTCAGAAAATCCCAACGGCGCACAATGGCACAATTCTGAAAAAAGACGGTCAAAAACATTTTCACCCTTTTGTCATCATTTTATCGACTAGGTGTCTTCAGAAGAGTTGCTCAAAACGTTATTTCGCATCTTTTGAAAAAACACGCCTAACCTTTCATAAGGGCTAAACTACACTTTCAACTTCTAACTTTTTCCAGCTACGAGATAACGGGTTATTATTTTCGACAAAGTTATAAAACAAGTAATATTAAGAAAAGTTGCTGAAGACACTAAGTTTCTAGAGCCTAACGTTAAAGAAATATAATTGGTTTGCTTTCAGCACTACGGTTTTTTGAGATAATTAGTACTTTGTTCAAATTTGACGATTTCAATATGTTCTAAGAAATTGTAGGAATTAATTTTTTGATACAAAATAGTTTAGTAGAAGAAAAATATATGCTGAGAAGTGTAATATTATCTATTTGACAAACTATTTGTATTAAGAATTAACCAGGTACCCTTGGGTACCCAACGCTGAAAGTTTCAGGATTACTAGTTCATAAAATAATCTTACAAATACAATCGATTTGAGACGTCGTCATGACCTGCATTTAATTTTTTTTAGTTTGTTGAACATTACGTCACATGTGACATAAAAACTGGCTTATAACCTGTACTATTTCAAACTGAGGTTTTACTAGGTACCCTTCAGTACCCAACGCTGAAAATTTCAGGAATACTTGTTCATAAGGTAATCTTTCAAATACAATCTGTTTAAGACCCCGCCAGGACCCGCCCACCCTTTTTAAGGTGGTTGATTATGACGTCATACAGACACTTGAATCACCATATATCAAAATGTGGTCACCAGAGAGCATTGGAGTGTTCTGCAAAAATGTGTATTTTAATAATTCCTACAATTTCTTAGAACATATTGACAAATCGACAAATTTTAACAAATTACTAATTATCTAAAAAAAACCGGTTTTAAAGTAGTGCTGAAAGAAAACCAATTATATCTCTTTAACGTTAGGCTCTAGAAACTTAGTTTCTTCAGCAACTTTTCTTAAAATTACTTGTTCTATAACTTTGTCGAAAATAATAACCCGTTATCTCGTAGCTGGAAAAAGTTAGAAGTTGAAAGTGTAGTTAAGCCCTTATGAAAGGTTAGGCGTATTTTTTCAAAAGATGCGGAATAACATTTTGAGCAACTCTTTAAAGACACCTAGTCGATAAAATTATAACAAAAGGGTGAAAATGTTCTTGATCGTCTTTTTTCAGAATTGTGCCAATGTGCGGCGGGGATTTTTGAGGGAGGGGAGGGGGTGGGGTGGTTTGTTCCGACTGGAATTGATACCAAACCGACTGGGGAGAAGGGCAACCACTTTTCCCTTTCCCCCGGGGGGGGGTGGTTTTAAGTGAGGGTTAAACCGGGGAAAAGTAGAGAAAAAAAATTTCCCGCGCGCGCGAGGGGAAGAATATATTTGTGTGTGAGAGCGGATCTTTTTTTCTTTTTTTAAAATTGGAGAGGACGGCTTTTTTTTATTTTTTTTGTGAAGGGTGTTTTTTTTTATATTTTATTTTGGTGTTGTTTTTTTTTGTGGGGGTTTTTTTTTTTTATTTATTAATTATTACTAATAAATATTTCCCGCCGGGGGGGGGGGAATAAAAAATATGTTGTTTTTTTGTGTTGTGTTTTTGTTTGGTGGGTGGGGTAAATAGAACCGTTTAATAAGCCCAAAAATTAATATTATTTATATAGGATCATCCGGTCTTAGAGTAACCTCTATGGTTATAAGGAGCTTAATTCAATGTTCACCAGTGTTGGAAGTTCTTTTCAAATAGCAATTTTCTCCAGGTATTATGGGGTACTATCTTCGCCAGCAAAATGAAAAAAAAAACTCACCGTTAATTCTGAATTAAATGTTCACGAAGTCAAAGATATAGGTCTACAAAATAATTTTACCGAAAACTGTATCTCAATATATTTAGTTAAACTTATGACATGTGTAGTAAGAGTTCTGTTCTATATAAAAGAAGCTGGGGTGTTGGAGTATCTGTCCTTTTTCAAAGACGCTGAGATAATATGAGATAAGAGGAATTATCGGTGGACAAAAGTTAAATCACTTCAAGATATGAAAAAATACCAAATTTCAGATTTCTATATTTTACAACAGTTTTCAGCCCAAGAAAGATTGTTGGGTTCAGCAGGCTAAATTTTATCTTATCAATTCTTGAAGTAGAATTGCCACACAAAAGCAGGTCGAGTTAGAGATTTTCCATTGAGAAAGAATGGATGATGAACAGCATGATGACCTTAAAAATTATTTATAAACATTGCAGTTCACAAAATAAATTAAAAACAAACAACCAGCTCCCAGTGCCGTTCAATCGGCAGTTAAATTTAGCTTTGCCATTCAGCGAGAACAGACTTACCATTTTCGAATTGATTATGTTGTCGAGGAAAATTTAAATAACGTTCAAAGAGGAACCGCACATTTAACAAAGAACTTATCGAGGAGCAGAAAAACAAAAGCCAAACGAAAGGATTCGCTACTTAGAATGATTTCTTCTTCTTCTTTATTTCTTGATTGCCTACCCACTCAGGCGCGATGTCATCAAACAAGGCTTCCGCAAAAAAAAGGACATTTGTGATAAACAGTAGTACAGTGACTGCTTTTGGCTGCCGTATTGCCTGGCTAGGAAAACGAGCTGGCAAAAAGGCGGGTGGCTAACGAAATCGCTTCTAGGAAAATCAAACAAGCAGAGCGAAACCAAATTTAAATGTAAATTTGCCAACAGCTCTGTTCTTATCGTAAATATTCTGCGCGGAGACGAACGCGGGATGATATGGAAATACATTCAGGATATAGTAATCCCAGCGAAAGTAATGCCATTGCACTCTGTAGATCAGTTCGGGGTTTTATGGTCTCGGTTAATAAGAACGAAATGGTTGAGTGGCTATAAAGAAGATGGCATAATCCCGGCAATGATTAATAATACGAGTTATAACATTCAATTTTGCTGCAGCGATTTGTGCTCATTTAAATCTTGTGGTCATATATCCATGTATTTAATTTGCTAAAGAGACGCATAAGTTACAATAAACAAACCAATTTTATTTCATTATGCAAAGGGCGTTCCGATCAAAGTTTGGTCAAACAGTAATGTGTGTGAGTCGATCAAAGTTTTTATTAATAAGTCAAATTATTTTTCTTTTTCAAGTTCAGTCAATACAGAATACAGGAGAAATATTCAGCTAAGCTTCCTTTTTACCGAATGCGAATTGCCGGGTCTTTCGTTTAGCACCTGCGCTTTGGAGACAGCAAGACCATAAAACATTGTTTTGGCCA
The DNA here is from genome assembly GCA_024533555.2 of Aedes koreicus. NCBI lineage: Eukaryota > Metazoa > Arthropoda > Insecta > Diptera > Culicidae > Aedes > Aedes koreicus. The sequence goes on from JAHHFK020003711.1 coordinate 57,319, forward strand.
GACTTTGGATCATGTCACTAAGGACTGTTCGGTAAAAAATTACCGAATACTGTAAAAATTTCTAAGTGTGTACCGTCGACGATCTGCCAAAATTCAGAACCAGAAGCGGCCCTGTCAACCCGAAATTTGTCCAAAGCGTAGAAAAAAGAGAAATTACATCAGGCCTTTCCAGAGGCAAAAAACGCTAAAACGTAGCGCGGAACAGCTGGAACGAGCCAAAGAGCGATGCCGGAAGCTTAATAAAATGTTAAGAAAGCATCTCAATAGTTACATTTTGATGGATGACGGAACATATTGTAAAATGGACACAACTAAAGGGCGATACGGTCAAAATTTGGTCAATATCAACTTGACGTATTTCTTTCAATTTTGCATATAAAAAACCTGAACACCCCTCATTTTGAAGGTGTGTGTGTTTAGAATGTTGCTCCTATTTTGATTTTGGAATTCACTCTTCAGTTGTCAAAATGCCGTCCAAGCAAGAAGAGCAGCGTATCAAAATTTTGCTCGCGCATCGCGAAAATCCGAGCTACTCGCACGCAAAGTTAGCAAAATCGCTAAAAGTTGCCAAATCAACCGTTACAAATGTAATTAAAGTGTTTGGGGAACGTTTGTCGACAGCCAGGAAGTCTGGATCGGGGGGAAATCGAAAACCGGAAGCCGCTGAGACGACAAAGAGAGTTGCCGGTAGTTTCAAGCGAAACCCTAACCTATCTCTCCGAGATGCCGCAAATAAGCTGGGTGTATCGTCTACAACCGTGCATCGAGCCAAAAAACGAGCCGGACTATCGACTTACAAGAAGGTAGTGATTCCAAATCGCGATGATAAACAAAATACGACGGCCAAAGCGCGATCCCGGAGGCTGTACACGACGATGCTGACGAAGTTTGACTGCGTGGTAATGGACGACGAAACCTACGTCAAAGCCGACTACAAGCAGCTTCCGGGACAGGAGTTTTATACGGCAAAAGGAAGGGGAAAGGTAGCAGGTATTTTCAAGCACACGAAACTGTCAAAGTTCGCAAAGAAATATCTGGTTTGGCAAGCCATGGCTGTACCTGTGGCTTGAAAAGCAGCATTTTCATAGCTTCCGGGACTGTCAACCAAGAAATTTACGTGAAAGAGTGTTTGAATAAACGTCTGCTGCCTTTCCTGAAGAAACACGGTTGTTCCGTACTGTTTTGGCCGGATTTGGCATCTTGCCATTACGGTAAAAAGGCCATGGAGTGGTACGCCGCCAACAACGTGCAGGTGGTTCCCAAGGACAAGAACCCTCCCAACACGCCAGAGCTCCGCCCAATTGAGAAATACTGGGCTATTGTCAAGCGGAACCTAAAGAAGACCAAAAAAACTGCTAAGGACGAACAGCAGTTCAAGGCAAACTGGCTTTCTGCAGCGAAGAAGGTGGACAAGGTGGCTGTACAAAATCTGAAGGCAGGGGTCAAGCGTAAGGCCCGGCAATTCGGATTTGGAAAAGCGGAAGCCTAACTGAATATTTTTCCTGAATTTTATACTAATTGAACTTGAAAAAGAAATTTAATTTGATTTTTTAAGTAAATGATTTCACCGATTTACACGCGTTTTCCCTTGACCAAATTTTGACCGTATTCACCCTTTACGCTAGCGGGGCCGTAGTTTATAATGCGATTGTTGGGGAAAACGTGGCTGACGCCAGAAGAACGATCGGAATGGAGAAGTTCGGAAAAAAAGTTCTTGTGTGGAAGGCTATTTGCTCATGTGCCAAAAATGTTTGCCATTTTTCACCACTGGGACGGATAGAACACGGATCAGGGGCATCTCTCTGACCCAGTGAAACAACCTTTCCATATCCTTTGCTTTTCATTTTATCTGTTAATGATGTTAGCCTCAAAGTACTGTTTTATGCCGATAACATGAAGCTGTTCATGGAAATAAGAAAAAAATCAGATCTTCAACAATTTCAGCAAGAGATAGACGTTTTCTTCAATTGGTGTATCAAAAGTTTTCTAGACCTTAACGTGAAAAATGCAATATAATATCATATAAAAGAAAAAAATCAATAGACTTTTCAACTGCACTCTTGGACAGAAATCTAATAAAAGATGTAAGAAGATGTAAAAGATGTAGCATAAAATTTGCGAAGAGTATGATGAGTGCTTATTATAAATATTGTGACGTTATTGACGTAACTATGCCACGAAACATTCTAAAAACACATGATTGTTTTGTTGATTCAAATGTAAGATAGTCCACAATGATTGACGAAATGAAGTCGCCATCTTGAATTCCAAAATTACTCCAGACATCGATTTCCAGCAATCTACGCAGTTTACGATCTGAAAATATCAATATTGTAGGGTATTTGACATTATTTGTCACTTTTTACAAACTATAAGCCGCCATCTTGAGTTCCAAAATGGAGTCAGCCATCGATATGCCGCCTTTATACACCATTCCCGATCCAAAACTATCCATATTGCATGGTTTTTGACAGTTATTCCCTGTTAGAATAACCGGACGACACCGTCTTAGATTTCAATGTGGCGTCAGATATTAACTTACGGCCTCCAGGTGGCCACCTGTGCAACTTTGTCCAATGCGGCATCTTCTTAGATTGCCAGGATTTCGAGATACAAAATATTCATATGTACAATAGCGCCACTTGATGAACCAATTCTGGACTTCTATCCACCAACCGAAAGGCCTTGATCAACTTTGCCATTGACAGTAACTTTGCATATGGCCATCAATCTCAAGATATTCCATGTTGAATGAAGGCGTAGTATAATATGTATTAAATGTTATAAGCTCTTTTAAAATGGAATACTCGATTGATAAAAGTTTACTTATTTACTAATTAGACAAAATGTCATAAACCTATTGAGTTTCATTGGATTCTGAGATGATTGTAACCTTCATTGGTTTAGTTTTGGAAGACACTGAAAAAAAAAATCAGTTTGAACCAGTAAAAGATTTTGCTGGCAACTCTTTTTATTCTTGAATGTGTCTTGCAATGTATGGTTAGTTGGTAGGCCCAAGTAACAATTTAAGTTTTATTCCAGCCTTATAGCATTCCTCCCGGCTTTGTTGATAAAACCACATTCAAAACTGTTTTGTCTACCAACACCTCCTCTATGCTTCTTTAATGCCCAACTTTGTACAAAGTGGCCCACTCTATAGTCGGTTGTGAAAACAACTTAATAAAACCTTTATAAAACCATAAATATTTTCAAAATATTCTAGTGATAGATGCTATGACTACTTGAGAACCTTCATAAAACCTCTTGGATGCCATGAAAACCAGCATGCGGCCAAATGACCACAGCTGTCAAACTTAGCTGTGATATCGTGGTTGGTTACTGTTGTTCTGCTTCGTTTGATTCTCTGCTCTTCTGATTCATTTAGCAGTAAATAATATCGAAAAAAAGGTCAAGTGTTGCGGGAAATTTTATTTGCTGGCAAAATAGTTATCCAAAACAAATTAAGTTTTTTACAGCGTATCATGCTCCAAATCGTAAACGCATTTAATTGTGTTGTGAATATTGGCACGATAAGAGCTGAAAATTAATGCGCCTAGGAAATTATGCGAGTTCACAACAATAAATACAAATATATTCGATAAATTAATCTAAATTTCTTGAAAATTTATGGAATTCAATAAGGTTATCTAAAAAAAAATACGGAAATTGGTCTCCGATCTACAGTTCATTTGCATTACATTTAGAATTAAGTGCATTTATTTTTCAACATTTCAATTATTTCTTATATTTCAATATGGCGATTAGAAAAAAATCACAATTCTGCCATTAGGCTAAGTTATCTTCGCAATGACTACTTTAGAACTATTTGGTAATTTGGTGGCTTCCCTCAATGCCAATTTGCCGTTTAATGCATTTACTGGCGGCAAAATGGTTTTAAAATGCTTTTTCAACTGACCATAATAAGATAATATGAATGAGTCCTAAAACGACATTTCAAAACAGCATTTTATGAGTTCATAAAGTCGAAATAAAACCTTTGACAGAAGTATAAGAAATTTGAGAAAACGAGGTTTTAAGATGGTTTTAAACAAGCTGTGTAGGTTCTCATAATCCTGACTATAATATGAAACCTATTGGCAGCTCTTGGTGTCACAGTAAAACCAAATTGATTTTTAGTGGCTTTGATAAAACTTTAATTAAACTTTATAGAGCAGGATGGTTTTGGCAATGTTACTTGGGAGGATTCATAATTACCTATCTGGCGACAAAATGTAATCAAGATCACAAATGTTTTTTTTTTTTTTGTTAACTGACTTTAACATTTTAGGATCAATATTTTCAGTGTGACACTCAATTTGAATTTTTTTCAATATATTTGTTCAAAAATTTGACTGATTTAATGATAGTCACCTCATTCAATTCCACTTTTAGGATTTGTCATTTTCCGATAATATCCATTTAAAAAAAAAATCTGTAAAACAATGGCCCTTTTTTAAAAACAGTCTATCATAATTTTGGAAAAACCAAGTGGTTTTTTGTTTACATATCCAGAAATGTTCATTGAAATCTTAGAATCCAATCAATCCAATCAATCTAAACTTTCGCAATAATTATCGACTTTAGGGTCAAAACTATTTCCAAATCCAATAATCATGAATTTTCCAAAACTACCATTCTTCTATTTCACAACATAATACACCCAGTTTCAGCTGTAGACAAATTGGGCCGTTGTTTTGTTGTCCATTGAAAAGTATTATATTTATACTCCTTCAAAAGTTTTCACGGCACCCTGCGACGGAGGAGATTGATGAAGAAATTAAATTCCGAAAAAGTTTATTATGAATCCTCGACCCAAGGACAGTAATCGGATTAAATCAGCAGGATAGCGAAAATATGGCAACTAATAGGATCAGTGATGACTGAATTTTTACATTCTATCAAGCTTTGGTGGTCATGTCTGGCCGTTCCACTTTGGGGATGATTTTGAGGCAGACGTTGGCCTTTTCTTTTTTTTTTCGCAAATTGCAACGTCCCCCGACCGGATGGAAAAGAGGTTCCCGAAGTGATTACATAGATTGAAAGGTTCGAGAAAGAGGGATGTTAGGTTAAAATGCAATTTTACTTATTTATTTTTATTCTTACACTATAAGCGGTTCACCAAGGTATCAGGAGGATGATGAAGTTCCTCAAAGTTTTATTTGAGTTTCTTGTCTTGCATCCGTTAGGTTAAATAATTTATTTAAGTCACTTTAAGTTTAACATTCCCTACTTATTAATTGTCGTCAATCAGTTATAGGTTTTGTAACATTTAAATCATAATTTCCGCCTTTGGTACTGATGAAATATGCTGATGTGTTAAGCTATCTCATAGTTGAGAAGCAATTTTTGAATTTGATGCTTGTCATTGTCTATAGACCGTCCCAGAAAGAAAGGGCACATCTTCAGTTCGTTAACAAAACACGTGTATTTTTATTTATGTCTTTATAATTACTTGTGTTCTTACATATGGTTTCTCAACTTTGTTCACAGTTACAGTTCAAGAAAGTTTTTTGATTTTTTCATGTACAAGCAAGCTCTTGAACTTGTCTTCTAACGCTCTTCATAAAGTTCCACACAGATTGATTAGCAACGATTTTAGACGCTCTTGTTCAATCACTTTTGAATTTTTCCACAGCTGGCCGAAAATTTTTAACAAACTTTTGACCAGAGCCCAAAATCCTTCGATGGGTCAAAATTCAGGGCAATTTGGAGGATTCTTGTGCTTAGGTACAATTATCACCTTTTCCGATTTGTTCCAGTCCATGGTCAACTTAGCATAATGACACAAAGCAAGGTTGGGCAAGAATATTACAGGACTATCGTGGTGACAAACCAGCGGCATTGATTGACGTAAATATCTGCATTCACTGCTCCATTTATGATGTACGGCTTCGTAAATTTACTGCAAGATCAAATTTCCAGCAAGACCATCGCCTTTTAACCATATTTTTCAGTGAAAATCATCATCTTCATGAATCGTGTAATATTGCGATCCTGGCAATGCTTTATAGTCCAACTTTAAATACGTTCCGTTGTCCATCATGATGCTGTACTTATTCATGGCGAAACTGTGTCATACGGTTTCTTCGTCCATGGTTTCGCGCTGGCTGCATGTGTAGAACTGCTTCTGCTTCTTGTACGTCCTCTGTTTCAATCTCTTTATGGCTTGTTGAACGCTGGACTTCGAGGTGTTCGGCTTTTTGGCCAAATCACGAACTGCGGCTTCTTTTGCCTTAGAAATAGCTCGTCCGATTTTGTTGTCCAATAGCGTGTTGTTCAATAGGGTCCGATTTTGTTGTCCATTTTTTTCCATCCATATTGATTAAGGGCGTTCTTACTAACATTTTTTTTTGTGGATCTCAACTATTTTTTCTCGATTTATAAACTAAATAAACTTATAATTTTTAGTTTTACAAACTGGTATGTAATTCACAATGTTTCATTTATGCGAATTGACAGCAAGCTGGCCTGTCGGAATATGCAATTTTTAGATTATTTTTTGTTTGTTTCGTGTTTCATGGTGAAAAAGGATGGTGTTGTCTTGCAATCGTTATTATTTCATAATATTTTGAAATTGTTTTTCAGTAGTTCCACTTGTCAAAATTAAATCATGACTGAAATGTGGGTATATTATTATATTTGCTATCGAAAAATGTTTTAATCCACATGCCCCTTAAATACCCTACTTGGAGTTCGACGCTCCTTTTTTTTTTCGTCCACTTCGTTGGAGGTCCGCAAGGGAATACGCCTCCCCGAACTTCCGGATCGCAATATGCACCGCTTTCACACCAACTTTTTCCAGTTTCGCCAACATTCTTAGTGATAATCCTGTAATGGTGCTCCATTTGTGCATGATGGAACGGCGTTTATTTACGGAAATCTTTCCCATCTCTCGAAATGCGCGTGAAACTTTGCTGTGAATTGTGTTCGGTTTAACGTTTGGGTGTAAAATGTAACTAATGGTCTATTCAGCCTAATGACCTGAGATATTTTGGCCTAATGGGTGTGAGACGAGTGATTGAAAATTATGGTGAGCTGTACTCCCAACAGGATAAGCCTACCCTGATAAAAAATTACCTTAAACGAACGATATCACAAATCCTCCAACCATTTCTTTGATGGTTTGGACGATACCCCAAATAGGTCGTTAAGAAAAATAACCATACGAAATTTATTAGGGTATAACTGGACGAAACAATAGCCGGTTCCATTAATCTCGAATTGGACCAAAAATCGTCGATAATTTTTAGTAGAACAAATCAGCCTCTATGTACTCGTGATTAGGCTAAAAAATACAAGACCAGAATTTAGGTGATCCAGCGGATTAAGAAAAGGAATAATTTGAAAACAAACAGGAAGCATAAAGTACTAGAGCAATCTCCGGAGCAGAAGTGTCGTGCCAAAATGAGGACTTGAAAGCTGTACAACCGTATTTTGGACAATTCCTTCCAGTGTGTTTGATGGATGACGAAATGTACATGAAAGAGAATTCCAGAGCACTGCTGGGACCTCAATTCCACACCAAATTGGTTTTAAATTACTGAAACGAGTGATTCCAGAAGAAGTTGCGTCCACTATATTAGAAGCTTGAGATTCCTTCTCGCTTCTGGACGAATCTGGCCTCTGCCCTTTACGCTAGAACAAATCTATATTGGTTTGCTGATAACAACACTCTTAGAAAAAAGCATGTAAATTTAAGTCTACTTGGATGCACATAAAAGGAGCGGCCCGTTTGACCAAAATATACGGCTGTTCTTAAATTTACAAGACCATAAAAACTCTAAATGATAACTTAGATGACGTGACGTAAATCTAGGTTGAGGTACACAAAATGAAATTTGACGAATACTGCTACAGTTCAACCTCAAGGATCAATATCTAGTTACCGACAGAAAAAAAAACAAGATGTGGTAAAGAAGTTAAAAATAGGTTCTTCTAGACCACCGGTTTTAGTGGTAAAAATGAGCACAATCTTATCTTGTAGGGTTCATTTTGTCCCTTCATCTCCAAATGCTTGTGATAGTTTAAAATCAATTTGTTCCATTCCCGGTCGTTGGCCTTCATCAAAAAATATTTTAAGAATACTGGAAGTTGGCGCCATGTTCAGATTTTTTAATATTATAAGGAAATGAGCTCCGAGTAGTACTATAATTTACTCGTATATAATTTGTCACGGAGGAGACCGAATTTGAACTTGTGACTTGCCTTGACGCGCGAAACCGAATGTGTTGACAATAGGTCTTATGTTGTTAGAACACCAAAGACAAGGATCATGTAAATTTAAAGCTTGCACATTCCACTTTTCAGTCAAGTTGCTAATTTTTAACGCTCTAAGGCCTTAGATTTGAGGTTACCTTAGGAGCTGTTGTAAATGTAGCATCCGGAACGTAACTTTGAGTGTGTCAGTGTTTGTTATTATGGGTTTCAAATAAGGGATTAAAAACTCACCAAATAGAACATACAATTGAGTCATATTTACCTTTGAGTCTCGAAGTATTTGCGTGGAAGATGAATTACATCACTCGTAATTTTCACTATTTTTTAAGAGTGAATGTTAATTTTGTTGATAGAAAAATATCAACGCACAAAATTGTCCTCACTTGCGACCAATCGAACGCTATTGGGAAATCGTAAAGTGGAACCTCAAAAAGGAAGGTGTAGTGGCCCAAAACATATCAATATTCAAGAAAAACTGGTCAGCAGCGTCTAGGAAAAAAACATAAGGGCCTGTTCATAAACCACGTACTCACTTTTCGAAATCTCAGGAGGTTTTGTTGGTTTTCGGACTCCTAGTTCAATCTTTGAGATATTCAGTGCCATCTTCATTACTCCAGGTGAGACTGAGTATATGTTCTGCCGAAGCAGGCAATCTTTCGATACTACATTGGTACTTTTCTCCTCTGCTGCACTTTATATCAATACGAGCTGATTCCACTGCTGTCGCACGACAACCCACTCCGTGATTAGAAGCATTTTATTATATTTGAGGCATATTCGGATTGGGCTGTCGGTACAGACTGTCATTTGCACAGGTGAGACGAACAGTATATGTTCAGCCGAAGCTTATATATTGTATACTAGCTGAACCCGGTGCGTGCGCTGCTACGCTTGCAACTAAATGAAGGAAAATTTAATGTAACTGGCACGTTTGTGGTTTTTCTTCGGAATGAGTTTTTTTTTCTTGAATAAGCAGGGGTTCAAACTTCTATCAAAACATGTTTCTTACCAGAGAAATACACGTGTTTAAGTAACCTGGATAGTTCTCATTTTTGGTAGAAATTTGTGTTTCATTTGTATGGGAGCCCTCCCTTCCAGAGGGGGGTGGTTTCTCAAACCACCATACAATCATTGCCTTCAAAACCCCCCACATGGCAAATTTGGTTCCATTTGCTTGATTTGTTCTCGAGTTATGCAGAAATTCGTATTTCCTTTGTATGAGAGTCCCCTCTTTCAGTGAGCGGTGGAGTCTCAAATCAAAATAGAAATATTTCTTGCCTTCGAAAACCTCCACATGCCAAATTTGGTTCCATTAACTTGATTAGTTCTCGAGTTATTCAGAAATTTGTGTTGCATTTGTATGGAAACCCCCCTCCCTCCCCCTCAAACTTCCATAGAAACATTTCTCTCCTCCAAAAACCTCCACTAGCCAAATTCGGTTCCATATGCTTGATTAATTCTCGAGTTATGCACAAATTTGTGTTTCATTAGTATGAGAGCCCCCCTCTAACAGAGGGCGGAGGGGTCTCGAGTTACCTTAGAAACATTTCTTGCCTTCAAAAACCTCTACATGTCAAATTTGGTTCCATTTACTTGATTAGTTCTAGAATTCTGCAGAAACTTGTGTTTCATTTGTATGGGAGTCCGCCCCTCCCCCTCCAGAGAGAGAGGAGGGGTCTTAAACTACTGTAGAAACATTTATTGCCTTTAAAATCCCCGCAAGCCAAATTGGGTTCCATTTGCTTTATTAGATCTAGAGTTATGAAGAAATTTCAGTTTCATTTGTATGACAGCACCCCTTCTAGGAGAGGGGAGGGGTCTCAAACCACCATAAAAACATTTTTCGCCACCAGTAAACCCACATGCCAAATTTGGTTCTATTTGCTTGATTAGTTCTTGAGATATGCAGAAACTTTTGTTTCATTTGTATGGGAGCCACCCTTTTTAGAAAAGGGAGGGGTCTCAAACTACCATAGAAACATTTCTTGCTTCCAAAAACTTCTGCATGCTAAATTTGGGTTCCGTTGCATGATCAGTTCTCGAGTTATGCAGAAATATGTGTTTCATTTGTATGCGAGCCCCCCTTTTCAAAAGAGGGAGGGGTCTCTTACTGTCATAAAAACCTTTTTCGGCCCCAAAAAACCCTGCATACAAATTTTCACGCCGATCGGCTCAGCAGTCTCCGAGTTAAATCGTGACAAAGGAAACCCCAACTCATTTTAATTTATATAGATTACATACATATTCCACTCCTTTGCCCTTCGCTGGATCGAGATCGAATCTGAGACGGATTTCATACGTTTTAATGTGTGCTGCTTGAGAATTTGCTGCTTTCTGGCTCCAGTAGTATCACTGCTTCTTCTCACAGGTGAGACGAACAGTATATTCAGTTAAGCCGAAGTAGACAAATTTGAATACTACATCGCCAATCCCTCTCGATTCTCGGAATACTCATCGTTTCGCTAACTACGACTGAGGTAAAGCAACGCTCGCACCTGCCGACTAATTGATTCTATGTTCATCGTTCGTGGTTCAATTGTATGACGCCAACAATGTCGAAACCTAATACAAGAAATGCCGATTCCCTGAAGTCCTTGACTACCAACCCTAGTAACACATTTTCATGCTTTTATGTTGATTAAGCTTCTTTATTACAAAATTTAGTGATATAAAAATATTTTCAACCGTTATAAAACTTATGTGTTGCTTGGGAAGCTCAATGGACTCCGCTCATCTTTAAACAATATTTGTCAGTTGGTTAGGAATTATAAAGAAGATACAACAGCTAGTCAGACTAGGGTTCGTCAAGAGCGTATAGATTCGTTGTGGGAACAAATCAGCTCAACTTCTTGGGAGATCGAAGCGCACGACGACTACAAATCCCAAGAAGGTTTCCAGAAGGAGCAACTGGATTTCGAAAACCGCTATAACGACGCGAAGTCGTTCCTGATGGAGAAGGCTCAGGAGTTTCATGATGAGTCGTCGGTCAATCAATCAACACGAAGTGCAGGCGCCACTCAACAAGGTGCGATGGATCGCGTACGCCTACCGCAAATCAAGCTTCAGACCTTCACTGGAGATATCGATTATTGGCTTAGTTTCAGGAATCTCGATTCATGAGAAGGCAGAACTTCCAGAGGTAGAGACGTTCCACTACCTAAAGGGTTGCTTAGCAGGCGAAGCTAAGGCACTAGTTGATCCGCTAAAGATCACTAGTAATAACTATTCGATTGCTTTGGAGTCGTTGCTAAAACGCTACAACAACAGAAAACTACTGAAGAGGAAGCAAGTCCAAGCGCTGGCCAAACTGTTCTCGCTCACGAAGGAATCGATCCTGGATCTGCACGGATTGGCTGATGGATTCGATCGTACGATTAAGATGTTGGATCAAGTCATCTAACCAGCCGAATAGATGGATCTCCTGCTGGTAGAGCTGCTAAGTTCTCGTCTGGATCCAGTCACCCGACGTGGCTGAGAAGAGTATACGTCCTCTAAGGAGCAAGACACACTACAGGACTTGCAAGACTTCATCCAACGGAGGATCCAAATCCTGGAGTCTCTTTCAGTGAAGCCAGAATCCAGAAGCGAACCCAGGGTGAGACCACAACAACCCAATCGCAATGCCGCTAAGTGCCCATCGTGTACGGAGATTCATGGATTACACACGTGTCCAGTCTTCCAGAAAATGACACTATTCAGCAAGGAATCCTTCATACGAGCACAGTCTCTTTGCCGAAACTGTCTCAAACGAGGACATATAGCCCGAGCATGTTCATCGAAGTTCACGTGTTGAATGCAAAACTCGACACCACATGCTACTATGCTTCAAGTCCTGGATCAGCCGAGAATTCGGGTAATGGTGGCAACCACGGGGATGCAAGTTCTGATCCTAGGGACCGAATGCCGCATCAGTTCAGAGTGCATCGTCAAATGCAGTTCAGCGTCTCAAGTCATAGGTTCTTCTGACTACAGCAGTTGTCATGATCGAAAATAATCATGGTTTTTGCTATCTGACACGTGCGCTTTTGGATTCAGGGTCAGAATGTAACTTCATCGCTGAAAAATTGAGTCAACTTCTGATGGTCCCTAGTCAGAAGGTGGATATTCCGATATCGGGTATCGGACAAATTGGTACGAGGGTCACCCGCAAGGTTCAAGCTGTCGTCAAGTCGCGTGTATCATCGTACTCTGGAGCGATGGATTTCCTCGTCATACCGAAGGTTTCAACTTGTCTGCCCACTTCTACAGTGCAAAAAAAAATGGCTGAGACATGCCGGATGGCATCGAACTGGTAGATCCTGAATTCTTCCGCTCGAAAAAGGTTTACATCGTGCTGGGAATCCACGATTTCTTCAGCTTCTTTAAATCTGGAAGGGTGAAACTACTGGGGAGAGGTCTACCAGTACTCACCGAATTAGTATTTGGCTGGATAGTGTCAGGCGAAGTCACTACGTCAAATCAAAGAACAGGGTACTTGTGCAACATGTCGGTATCGTGCCATATAGGAGAGTTAATGGAACCGGTTGGTCCTGCGAGGAAGTGGAAGCCGTTAGAATGCTATCTGCGGACGAGACGCCCTGCGAAGAGGAATTCGAGCGTATAGTTAAACGGGAATCGAATGGCCGATAAACCGTCACCCTGTCAAGGAACGGTGGAATTATAGCGGAACCTAGCGAATCAACAGACGAACATGGTCGATGTCTGCAATGGGACGACCCACTTCGTGAAATGGTGGGTGAGGAACGGTGTCTGTGGAATACCACTTTTTTCTTCAGACGCATCGGTGGTCGCAGACGGTGTGATAATCTACTTTCGGAATGAACGACAGGATGGGTTGGTCTCAGTGCACCATTTGACCTCAAATCAAAGGAACCTCCAACCCTGCTTAGCTTATTTCACGTGGGATTACGCCCAACTGGTATGGATTTCCATGGATGAAGAATTCTACTGAAGAATGGCCAAAGGTGAAGGGAACCCACTCGAAGAGGAAGTGGAACGATGACGCAACGCGATGGTCTATGCTTCGCCGATTAAGAATGATCTTACACTAACTATCTCTAAAAACCGCTTACTGGCTACGCTTCGTGGGCAAGTTACAGTGTCCACAAAAACAAGGAGGGACAGACTTCCTTTCAGCTAGTGAACTTTATCAAGCTGAATGGGCAATGGTTTGAAATGTGCACGCTGAATTGTTCTTGGAGGAGATTAAGCAGCTGTTGTCAGGCGCCCCTGTTCATCGAAAAATCCTCTGATCAACGAAAATTGTATCCTACGAGCAGGGGATGGTTAGTTCACTCCAACGGAATACAACAGACTAAACATCCGATGGTTTTACCGTCGAGACATCTATTCACGGAACTGGTTCTTCGTTTTCTTATCAAAAATACTTCCATGCTGGACGTTCACTTTCACACTATTACTGGGTGCTATTCGGCAACAACCTTGGCCACTAGGTGGAACAAATCTTGCCGTGAGGTTGTTCGTCAATGTCAACGTTGTTTTCGATCCAGACCATCGGTTATTCAATAGCAAATGGGCGATCTACCGGCAGCTAGAGTTACGGTTTCGAGACTGTTTTCCAAGAATGATGTCGATCTCTTCGGCCCAGCATACATTCGAGAAGGTCGTGGACGATAATCCACCAAGGCCGATGTTGCTATCTTTGAGTGCATAGCAACGGAGGTGGTTCATGTGGCAATAGTAACAGACTTGTCAACGGATCGGTTTCTTTAGGTTTTCCTCAGATTTTTTGCCTGTCGAAGGACGATGCACTGATATCTACTCTAAATTTAGGAACTTTTCACAATGCTGAAAAACAAAATACACCGTTAGAAAGGTCAAAGGAATATGCGAGAGAAGGAACATTTTGGCATTTAAACCCCCAGAGCACTCCACATTCCGAAGGATTGTGGGAGGCCAGCAGTGCGTTTGGCATCCATTGAGGTTCTTTGAATGCAACAACGGATCCTGATGTAGGTGATTTATAGAGGAACCATCTGTCAAGGTGGCAATGGATGGTAACGATGGAGACTTCTGGAGATCTATTTATCGCAGTTTCAACCAGGTCAAAAAATTGGCAATCAGCAGCAGCAATGAGAAACGACTTGTTTTATTGTTGACACAAATCAATCACCAACACAGTGGAAAATGGGTTGCATACAACAACTTCACGCGGGCGGCGATGGAGTCACTCGACTTATTAGGAGGGCCATAATGTGGCGGAAGTGTGACATCTGCTAAAGGGTGATACGGTCAAAATTTGGTCAAGGGAAAACGCGTATAAATCGGTGAAATCGTTTATTTAAAAAATCAAATTAAATTTCTTTTTCAAGTTCAATTAGTATAAAATTCAGGAAAAATATTCAGTTAGGCTTCCGCTTTTCCAAATCCGAATTGCCGGGCCTTACGCTTGACCCCTGCCATCAGATTTTGTACAGCCACCTTGTCCACCTTCTTCGCCGCAGAAAGCCAGTTTGCCTTGAACTGCTGCTCGTCCTTAGCAGTTTTTTTGGTCTTCTTTAGGTTCCGCTTGACAATAGCCCAGTATTTCTCAATTGGGCGGAGCTCTGGCGTGTTGGGAGGGTTCTTGTCCTTGGGAACCACCTGCACGTTGTTGGCGGCGTACCACTCCATGGCCTTTTTACCGTAATGGCAAGATGCCAAATCCGGCCAAAACAGTACGGAACAACCGTGTTTCTTCAGGAAAGGCAGCAGACGTTTATTCAAACACTTTTTCACGTAAATTTCTTGGTTGACAGTCCCGGAAGCTATGAAAATGCTGCTTTTCAAGCCACAGGTACAGATGGCTTGCCAAACCAGATATTTCTTTGCGAACTTTGACAGTTTCGTGTGCTTGAAAATATCTGCTACCTTTCCCCTTCCTTTTGCCGTATAAAACTCCTGTCCCGGAAGCTGCTTGTAGTCGGCTTTGACGTAGGTTTCGTCGTCCATTACCACGCAGTCAAACTTCGTCAGCATCGTCGTGTACAGCCTCCGGGATCGCGCTTTGGCCGTCGTATTTTGTTTATCATCGCGATTTGGAGTCACTACCTTCTTGTAAGTCGATAGTCCGGCTCGTTTTTTGGCTCGATGCACGGTTGTAGACGATACACCCAGCTTATTTGCGGCATCTCGGAGAGATAGGTTAGGGTTTCGCTTGAAACTACCGGCAACTCTCTTTGTCGTCTCAGTGGCTTCCGGTTTTCGATTTCCCCCGATCCAGACTTCCTGGCTGTCGACAAACGTTCCCCAAACACTTTAATTACATTTGTAACGGTTGATTTGGCAACTTTTAGCGATTTTGCCAACTTTGCGTGCGAGTAGCTCGGATTTTCGCGATGCGCGAGCAAAATTTTGATACGCTGCTCTTCTTGCTTGGACGGCATTTTGACAACTGAAGAGTGAATTCCAAAATCAAAATAGGAGCAACATTCTACACACACACACCTTCAAAATGAGGGGTGTTCAGGTTTTTTAAATGCAAAATTGAAAGAAATACGTCAAGTTGATATTGACTAAATTTTGACCGTATCGCCCTTTAGCATGCCAAAATATCTTGTTGACGTTCGCCTCACGCCAAAGACTTTGACTCGATATTTTGGTAGGTGGGCTTCGAGGGGGCCGTTGGAGGGTGAAGGGATTGTGGTTGGAGGGGGGGGGGGGTGGGGGGGGGGGGGGCGAGTGGGGGGAAGGGGGAAGGGGGGGGGAGGTTTGGGGGGGGTGGGCGCCGGTGTGGTTATGTTTGTGTGTGTGGGGTGGGTTTTCTTTTTGGGGGGGGGGGGGGGGGGGGGGGGGGGAGGGGGAAGGGGGGGGGGGGGGGGGGGGGGGGGGGGGGGGGGGGGGGGGGGGGGGGGGGGAGGAGAAGATTAAGGAGTGTATCGAATATAAGCTATCCACATACATTTGCGTTGTACGCATGTTTTTGTGATGGTTTTTTATGCTCTGAACACTGCATGCTGTGCGTTTGACTGTCAGCTTTCTTTTGTTTACTTGTTTGTGCGGTTCAAATTCTGCGTTTTCAAAATGTCGCGTATTGAAAAGGAAGTGAAAATTAAGGTTCTGGACACATGGCTAAGTGAGAAGGGTATTACTATGCGAAAATTGGCGAAGCGGTTTGGCATTCATCATGCGAGTGTTAAAACCATCATTAATAAGTTTGGGGAACACTATTCTTTGGATGAGCTACCAGGAAGAGGCAGAAAACCCGGTTCTTTCAACCCGAAACTGGAGCAGAAAGTGGTATCTCTAATCATGAAGAATAAATCAATGTCAATACGTGATTTGGCCAAAAAAGCAGGCACGAGTGTCGGAATGATCCAGCGTATCAAGAGGCGAAACCACCTGAAGACCTACAAGAAGCAAAAAATCTCGAAACAAAGTGCAGAACACAAGAAGCGAGCAGCAACAAGGGCCCGGAAATTGTATTCGCGTCTTTTGCAGCGTCCGGATGCATGCGTTTTGATGGACGATGAGACCTATGTAATGGAGGACTCAAAAACCCTTCCAGGTCCACAATACTTTACTGCCGTCATTGGGAAGGATGTGAGCGATGCGGACAGGTCGATTCAAGTGGAGAAATTCGGTCGGTAGGTTCTGGTATGGCAAGCAATATGTTCCTGGGGTTTGAAGTCAACCATTTTTTACACTACCGGAACTATAAATGCGGAAATCTATCGATTTGAGTGCCTCCAGAAGAGATTGTTGCCTTTATATAAGAAGCATAGTACACCTCCACTGTTTTGGCCGGATTTAGCGTCGGCTCACTATGCCAAAACCACTCTCAATTGGCTTGCGGAAAAGGGTATAGATTTCGTTGAGAAAAATATCAATCCACCAAATTGACCCATCGAACGTTACTGGACAATCGTGAAGAGGGTCTTCAAGAAGATTGGTAAGGCAGCTGGGAACATACAGGAGTTCAAAAAAATTTGGGCTCATGCGTCCAAAAAATGCGATGCAACACTTGTCCGGAACTTGATGAAGAGCATTCGATCCAAAGTTCGAAAATTCGTGAAGGAATAACTTAAATTTCATCCGGTCTTCATTATGCTCAAGTTTAACCTCGTACAATAAAGGATCAATTTTTGTATGAATAAAATATCGGTTTTCAACATAATTTGAAAGAAAGTTTGTGGATAGCTTATTTTCGATACACTCCTTAGAAAGTAAATAGTCCAAAACTAGGTCAGTAGGTCAGTGTGCAATATTGCAGCGATGATTGAACTCAAACAAGAACCAGGAATTGCTGGACCGCACAGAAAAAAATTCTGAATTGTCATTGTGATGTAAATATCAGAGCATGTGATATTGTATTACATTCCACATGAGGCAGCTACTTGCACGAAACAGTTTCAACAAAGACGAGCTTTTGCATACAACATTATCGACTATGTACCGAATGTCACAGAACTTTACACGAGTTATAATCTAAATGTGAATATTTTGTGACGCTCCATTTATGTGCATGGTGTTGAACAGAAATTCACACTACTAATTCGAGCTGTGCGGAGGCGAACTCCGTGAAGTTTATGTTTAGTTGTTTTTAAGAATAAATGTAGTGTAGTTGAATAAATGTAGTTTGATTAAATAAATGTGGTGCATTAGTGAATAAAGTTGTGTTCTAATGGAATAATAAATGTAGTGATCTGGATTGAACTAGACTGAATGTTGTGGAAGGATTTTGTGTGAAGAAAGTACTTTTGATGACAAAATTATAGACGGAAAGATACGTTCACGAGGCAGTGGAAAACCAGAGATAGTGCTTGGGAGACTTCCCAACAGTCTTGATTTTTATTTAAATTTTTGAATGTTTAAACTACTTTTAAATACACTCTTTAAATTCCCAAAATAACTGATCGAAGCAACCGAAAAGGAAAACAGCAATCTTTTATACACAACTCGAAAAGTTGTGTAAATTTCGGTTCAATATCATGCATATAAATGGAGCGTCATAAAGCATGAAAATTTGCATTATACTTCGTGTAAAGTTCTGGGACATTCCATACATTGGCGATAATATTTTATGCAAAAGCTCATCTGTGTTAGAACTATTTCATGCAAGTTGCTGCTTCGTGTGGAATAAAATACAATTTTTCATTCTCTAATATTTACATCACCATGAAAATTCAGATTTTTTTTCTGTGTTGTCCAGCATTTCCTGGTTCTTGTTTGAGTTCAATCATATCCTGGTTCTTGTCGTTCAATCATTTTATGTTTCTTTTTTAAACACTTTAAATAATTCTACATTGAAACAATCCTGATTAGAGTGTCATTATCACTTTTAACGGGATTTGCATAATGAAACTTGCCATCATTTTCTTGCTGAATTTAGTTCGCTTGCCACTGGTGAAATGACGAACTTCAGGAAGATTCTGGCATTTTTTTTTATCGAAAGAGAATGAAAATATTGAGATGAGCTATTGCGATTCACCCATCTGCCCCACCTCCCTTGCTTTGTTTTTAAACTTCTTTGGTGCTCATGAAATTCAAATAAAATTGACAGGAGAACCAAAAGCAAAGTGGAACCTAGATAAGATACTTTTCCAATAAATTTACATAGGTAAATGGCACTTTTCGTTAGGTTCATTCCAACACTGCAGTTATGGTCGTTTATGCCCTGTCGGCAATTGTGCTGATTTAAATGACGGAGTGACTATTTCTTGTACGATGATCGTACTCAGCATGATGGAAACGGCTTTTGTATCTGATTAAAATATTCGCATCAATTGTCGGCAAAAAAGAGAAGGTTCGGGAACTGTAAATGATCTGGAACAGACGTCAAGCAGCAAAAAAATAATATCAGAAAACATATCTAATTCTGCAGCACCAATTAGATCCTGAGGCTATATATGTGTTGACTATTGAAGTTTATATTTAAAATTTACTAGAAGTGGAAAGTAAGCAAGATTTTTGAAGTCCTGTTAATTTAGAATCTGTATGCTTTGAATTGAATTCATTCGGTCGAGTTTGAAGTTTTGTCAGAAAAAAATGTGTTATATTTATTATGTCGAAGATACGATATTAGTCCTGGGTCCTCCCTTAGCTCAGTCGGCAAAGGCGTGGCTACAAAGCAACACCATGTTGGAGGTGGCTGGAATCGATTCCCGGTCTGGTCTAGGAATTTTTCTTCAAGGAAAATTTCTCGACTCCCTGGGCAGAGGGTATGATTGTATTTGCCACACAATCATACTAATGCAAACATCGAAAGCTCTCAATTAATAATTGTGGAAGTGCATTTAGAACACCAATTTTGGGCTTGATACGCGCCATAAACTTCTGCACAAGCTGCTGGTCAACCATACAGGCTGTGGCTCATCCTTTTCCTCAATAGCGTCTACTCCACTATAGCGATACCACCGTTGCGTAGTCTTTCTGTAGTGGCAACTCTATAAATCCTTCCAAAACTTGAAAGAGTCCCGACGGGACCTGATGAAGAGCAATACACGTTTTTTCAAGCATTTTCAGTGTTTATGGGGAGGGGGAATAATAAGCAGATGGAGCATAATGGGCAAGCGGCACTTTGAACTTACATGTATAATTATTTAAAATAAATAAATAAGTAGTAGCTTCATTATCACTTAACAATTAATTTCACGAAAAATATTGAACGCCATATAACTTAATGTTAAAAAATATCGTCATACATGTACGTTGAACAAAACTTGCCTGAAACCTATGAGAATCAATTGATTTCGAAAAGTGATTTCGAAAATTAAATTTCCATTTTGTAGGTATTAAAAGATAGATTCATTTGCAGCTGTTTCTGTGCTCCTCAGATAGATGAAGGTTTTTAAGGCTTGAGTCATTTAATCTCTGGACGCACTGAATGCAGCGCTCCTAGTGGTTGGATTTGAAATGTTTTGAAAGCAGTTTGCTTTGAACTATTTCTTCTTTCAGTGTTGAAAAATTCGTCACGATTTATTTTGTTTCAAATAATTAATACTTGATGGAAGTCGCAAACTGAAAATTTGTTTTCGACACCAACTTCGCAAATCTGACGTGGTCAGATTCAAAAATAGTGAACTCGTTGAAATTGGCAAAATCGACCGTGGCAGCGTTTTCAAAAAAAAATCGTGAGCGGCAAACCAGTTTGCAACCAAACTGGGCACTGAACAGAATCGTTTCCAACTGCGATCGGCAGGTCACAGTTCCAAGGCAAACGGCCATGGTAAAGACCAGTTTAAATTCTTCAAGAGCATTATCACCAACAACATCTCTTTATGTTTGCTGTTCGGAAAATCACTTCTTGTATACCCGTCCAGTGTTTCAAAAACTTGCTATGCCGAAATTGCTTGAGATCGGGACATAAAGGGAAGGACTTTCGTTCGAAATACTCATGTCGGACATGCAAGTGACGTCATCACACACAAGATTGCTTTAAACAAAATTCTGACACTGTTTCATAGGTCGGAGGTCTACTCCTACAGAATATGAAAGCATTTTATCAGCTTCTTTGGATACAGTTTAAAAATGGCGGCTTCAGAAATATCTGTTCGCAACACAGTGGGAGCTTCGTCGTAAGTATTTCTGGTAAAAGCGGTTATTCTGCTGGAGGATAACGAAGACAATCAATACGGAGTGCGTACTCTTTAAGACGCAGGATCCGAATGTAATTTCGTTTCGGAAAGGCTCTGTCAGCTTCTGAAGGTAAATTGAGCAAGAGCTGACGTCAAGTTTCAAGGGATTGGTCAAACGTCATCGTCGGTGAAACCTCATCATGGCCAAAAGGTATTATTTACCAGGAGTTCTCCAACAACGCAAAGTGGAAATTTTTGGCGACCACCACCTGCTGCCGCGTTCAAAGATCCACTGAACCTCTCAGTGGAAGAGACTGTATTAATGGAGTAAACGACATTAAACCCTGCGTTTGGTTCAGTAAGGAACGCACACCTGCTACATGCCTTAACGAAGCTCGTAGTCCTCTCGTTGAGCTTCCTCTACATATTTCGAAGCTAGTAAAGGGTGTATTCGATAAAAATGGCACACAGAAAATCTTCTGTAACTTTTGAATCGTATGAGTAAAAAACCTAAAAATTTGAGTAGATCTTATCCATAGTGTATTATTTACATCTCCCAAGTTTCATAGTTATACATTCAGTAGTTCCAGTCATGTCGTCGAAACAAGAAATTGTCCGTGAGAAAATTTTGTGCACTCACAATCAAAATCCAGGGGCGTCCCACCGGTGGATTGCTAAAAGGCTTGGAATTGCAAATACAACTGTGTCTTGTGTAATAAGAACCTTCAAGGAGCGTTTGAGTGTCCAAAAGAAGGAAGGGAGTGGTCGTAAAAGTGGTCCAATGGACAGTAAAATGGCCAGGAAAGTCGTACAACAATTCAAGAACCGTCCAAACATGTCAATTCGAGATGTCGCTAAAAAGTCTAAGGTGTCAGTCGGTTTTGTGCAGAAAACCATGAGGCGTGCTGGGTTACATGTTTACAAAGTGTAAAAAGCCCCAAACCGGAATGAAAAACAAAACATCACTGCGAAAACCCGCGCCCGGAAACTTTACACGAAGCTGCTCACCAAATCCGGTTGCATCGTGATGGATGACGAAACATACGTCAAGGCCGACTTCCGTCAACTTCCTGGGCAAGAATATTTCGTTGCCAAGTCGAAGTTCGATGTTCCGGAGGATGTTCGAAAGAAGAAACTATCGAAATTTGCAAAGAAGTTTCTAATCTGGCAGGCGATTTGCGGATGTGGTGAAATAATTGCTCCCTTCATCACTTCCGGAACAATAAACGGTGCGATTTACACGGAAGAGTGCCTTAAGAAGCGTCTCTTGCCATTCATTAAGAAGCACAAAGGATCAACTCTGTTTTGGCCTGATCTAGCATCCTGCCACTACGCTCGAAACGTATTGGAGTGGTGCCGAGCCAACGGAGTCAATTTTGTGCCAAAGGATATGAACCCACCAAATTCACCGGAACTTCGTCCAATTGAAAAATTCTGGGCAATTATGAAAACGGAACTTCGCAAACATCCCAAAACTATAAAAACAGAGCTAGAATTGAAGAAAATTTGGGTAAAAACAACAAAAACACTGGGAAAGCAACACAAAAGTTTTATAACGGTTGAAAATACTTTTATATGAGTAGTTTTTGTTATAAAGAAAATTATTAAAAAAAAAAAAATGAAGATGTGGTATTCGGGGGTGTGGGTTAATTTGCGGTTTTTGTTTATATTCTCTTCACACAGCTCGAAAAAGTAGTGTGAATTTCTGTTTAATATCATGCACATAAATGGAGCGTCACAAAACATAAAAATTTGCATTATACATCGTGTAAAGTTCTGAGACATTTCACACATTGCCGATAATATTGTATGCAAAAGCTCATCTTTGATAGAACAATTTCATGCAAGTTGCTGCTTCGTGTGCAATGAAATACAATTTTACATGCTCTGATATTTACATCAGAATGAAAGTTCCGATTTTTTTTTCTGTGCAACGTCGCTTTATCTCTGCAAATTGGTGACTGGGACTGCTGCCAGACCCACAGTGACCGACATGACGAAACGCTACTGCCAGCGATCAGCAGCTGTCCCGGTCGCTAACGAACCACATCCAACACCGCTAACTCCTCCGGCACCTCCCAACGTATGGCTGGTAGCTATCTCAATGTGCATGGATTCCAAGTAAACTACCCGAATGTCAGCGGTATGAACTGTAGTCTAGTTCAATACTTTCTGGCTAGCTCGACATAATCGTCCTTACTGAGACATGGCTCAACGATAACACTCTCTCCGTGGCTGCTCTTGGTTCGTCCTACAAGGTATTTCGGTGCGACCGAAGTGCACTAAAGGTTTCTGGTGGAGGCGTTTTGATCGCTGTACGTTATGGCCTCGAATCGCACATCGTTGAAGATGAATCTTGGAAGTCGGCGGTGCAAGTTTGAATCGCGTTGAATCTCAAGAATTGTACCCTATACCTATGTGCCGTTTACTTTCCTCCTGACAAAGCTAGCGACGATGATCTTATATATGTGCACGTTCAGTCAATTGCACAAATTTCTGGAAATGCCTCCCTTAGAGACGAAAGCGTGATACAGGTATACCTCGATAGTACGTACATAAACTTTCTTACTTCAAATCGAAATTGCATAAAAACTACTCATTGTATCTGAAATCTAACACAACCAAAAGAAAGAGCTGCTCTTTCTTTTGGTTATAGATTTCAGACACAACCAGTAGTTTTTATCCAATTTCGATTTGAAGTTAGAAAGTTGATGTACGTACTATCGAGGGATGTTATCCTGTTATCGGGAATTTTACCCTCCCCGATGTAAAATGGCGTTGTGGATCTAACAGCTCTCTTTATCCCGACTCTTCCCAATCGCGCATCCATACGAGGTCGATTTCGATGCTTGATCATTATTCCGTTGCACCCTTACGCTACACAGAAAAAAAATCTGAATTTTCATTGTGATGTAAATATCACAGCATGTAAAATCGTCTCTCCTTCCACACGAAGAAGCAACTTGCATGAAATAGTTGTAATGAAGATGAGCTTTTGTATACAACATTTTCCGAAATGAATGCAATGTCCCAGAACTTTACACGATTTATGATGTTAACTTGAACGTTTTGTGACGCTCCATTTATGTGCATGATATTGAACAGAAATTCACGCTACTTTTTCGAGCTGTGTAGATTAACGACATTGTGAATGAAAATAGACGATCTCTAGTCCTTTGCTTCGTGAATGCCTCATCATCACCACTTCTTCTCAATCTCGTGACTAGTGCACCGATCGAAAAAGCTATTGTACCCAAGCAACACAAAACTGACATTGTTGGTTGCAGTAACTTGATTGTGACTTAATTCAGTTGTATTCAAGTAGCTTCAACTGATATGCCACAAGTGTACTGCTAGGGTACCAATATCCACATACCATGACTTCTGCAATGCAGATTACGACGGCATTCTCGATGTGCTTAGCAGTATTAACTGGAATGAAACCCTTGACATGATAACGCCACTACCACGTTCTCGAACATATTGAGCTGCTTTATCGACTGACACGTTCCAAAGAAAGTCTCTCCAGCCTCGAAAAAAGTACCATGGCAAACAGATGCCTTGCACAGGCTGAAAGCGAAAAATAGGGCAACTTTACGTAGGTTTTCGAAACACCAGTCGATAGCGTTACGGAACCATTACGTGACGCTCAACCATCGATACAAGCAGCTGGCTCGACGCTGATTCTGGGCCCACCAACGCAAGCTCCAAAGCAAACTGAAGCATAATCTTAAGGTGACATATCGATGAGCAAAGCATGGAGAACGGTTTACCTTCATCCATCTCTCGGAACGGGGTTATCACTGAGTCCGTGGTTGGCATCTGTAGCATATTCTTCGAAAAGTTTGCTAGATGTTTTCCATAACGATGCCCAGCCACAGCAAAGCGAAGTTGCCTCGAATAACATCCCTTTGTCTAACCGATATTTCAACGCAATCCCTATGGATGACGCAGATATCGTTGCTGCTGCAAACAAGTTGAAGACGTCAAGCACCGCTGGACCGGACGGTATTCTATCCGTGTTTCTAAAACATTACATTGCTCCGCTGACCGCACCATTAGGCCACATCAATCGGTCATCATTGACGACCGGTTTCCAACACTATGGAAGAAAGCGTACATGTTTCCCATGCACAAAAAGGGAATTAAAAGCAATGCTGATAACTACCGCGGAATTTCAAGCATCTGCGTAACCTCTAAGCTGTTTAAACTGGCCGTTTTGGAACCCGTGTTTTTACACGTGAAGCAATACAGGGTGCGGCAGAAAATAATGCGAAAATTTGTTCTATTTCTTTCAAATCCCATTTTCAACTAATTCAAGCAATAATATCAACATTTTCGAGTCCAGTTATCTTTATAAAGTCCTTTCAAACAAATTTATGCAATGTGTCCTCCATTTTTATTAATAACATCCTCGAGCCGACGCCGGAAGCCAGAGCATGCCTTTCGGACGTAGTCCTCCGACATTGACTGCCATGTGCGTGTTATGGTTGACTTCAGGGTTTTCACACTAGGGTGTGATGTTTTGCAGGCTCGTGCTTCAACATATGTCCAAATCGAATAATCCAACGGATTAAGATCTGGACTGCTAGGGGGCCACAAATCCTTCGGCCAAAACTTCATGTTGTTGTTCAACCATTGTTGGGTTCGATTGGACGTGTGACACGGCGCTCCATCCTGCTGTAGGACAACGTTTTGGTCCTCGGAGAAGTTGGCCTTCACCCAGGGAAGCACTTGGTCCTTTAAAATACCGATATACACTTCGGTATTGATTTTAACTCCAGCATCAATCAAAATAGGTGGCATTTTCAAACCGCTGTACACCACCAAGCCAAACATCATGACACCAGCCGTATGTTTGGTTTGAAATTTGAATTTCACTTTTTCCGGAACGTTCACCATTTTCTGCGGTGAAATGAACCGGTCCGTACAGCTGTTGGCCACAGCATCGATGCTGAAAAGCTTTTCATCGGAGAACAGGATTATCATTTTTTCCTTCTTCAATAAGGAAATCAATCTCTTGGAACGAGTCACTCGTAGTTCCTTGACCCGGTCCTTAATCAAGTGGCGTTTCACTCTGGCTCTGGAAGATGCATGCAGGTCTTATTTGACGATTCTCCGCATGGATTTCTCCGAAATATTGGCTTCCTTTGCAAGTTTTTTTATGGAACGCACCGGGTTGCGAGCAATTTTTGCACGGACCGATTTGATCACGTTCGGCGTGCGTGCAAAGCGCGGACGTCCGCCTCCTGGCTTCCGCTGCTTATGACCATCCTGCAGGGACTTTTTTATGCGGTAAACTGTTGCCAAATGGCACCCTACCACCTTGGCAGTCTCTTTCGGCTTCTTCTGGGCGAGCAACATACTGGTGATCACTTCTTTCGCGAACATTTTGATGAATTTGCAATAAAACAAATAGAATGTTTGGATGCAGCACTTGAAAGTTAACATATACAAATACACTTTTGACAGAAATTAGTCACTAGCTACACGAATTAACCCAATACTCAAGTTTGAACATTTTCGCATTATTTTCTGCCGCACCCTGTATATCAGCGACGATAAACATGGATTCATGCCGAAGCGTTCAACGAACACAAAATTTCTATCATTTCAGCTAGTCCACAAACAGACGTTATCTACGTGGACCTATCTACTGCTTTCGACAGAATCAACCATGACATCGCTGTGGCAAAACTGGAAAGGGTTGGCTTCGGCGCCTTTTTGCTTCACTGGTTCAAATCGTACCTTTGTGGCAGAACCCTCAAGGTTAAAATTGAGCTGTCCGCTTTGTTCCCCACCTTGTCCGGCATTTCCCAAGGTAGGCATCTTAGGTCGCTGATTTTTCTCTTGGTTTCAACGATGTTAACCTGTGGCTAAAATATCATCGGCTAAGCTTTGATGACGACAACAAAATCTACATTCACGTGGATTCACGGTGGTGCGAGGTGAACTGTATGCTCTTGAATCCGGGAAAGTGTACCGTAATTACTTTTTCTTGGAAGAAGTCTCCCATTATCTTCCGTTATTCCTTGGTTGGAACTTCTCTGCAAAGAAACAAGCAAGTAAAGGACCTTGGTGTGATACTCGACGATAAACTCACGTACAAACCACATGTCCTACCTAATAACGAAAGCTTCCCGAAATTTCGGCTGCATTTTTCGGGTGGCTAAAGCACTGTTTGTTGGTGAGGTTTTAATCATTTGGACACCAAATTAGTCTGTTGATAATTATATCAAATAAATGAATAAATATCAGGTTTTGGTCAAGGTTCCATCAACAGTTTCATCATTCGCTTTGTCAGCGAATTTTCTGGTTTTACCCAAAGTAACGGATACTCTGCCTACTTTCACGGTGGATACTTGGAGGTTGGTCATTCGTGGTGACATAAGGCTAGCAGATCCAGGTTCCATCAAATGAGCTAGAGTCGATATGAATCGCGGCATTGAACTGTTCTTTAGTTTGTTCGACATGGATAACAAAATATCGCTCGGAGACAACATGCTCGAATTGATCGATTCTGTGTTTGTTTGAGTGGTATTGTGCACCATGGCAATGCCTGAAGTATATCAGTAAAAGATGGCCTTGAGGATCACCTCACACGGTTTTGGGAATGCGAAGAGGACGTAGATCAAATAAAACCTTCTCCCGAAGAAGCACTTTGCAAGGAGCAATACCAGAGCTCAGTCAGCAAAACTGAAGATGGTCGGTATATTGCAACCCTCCCCGAGGATGAAAAGGCCAGCAATATGTAGCGTTTATCGATGAATACCTGAAATTGCAACACATGAAGGAGGTTCCAGAGCATCCAAACTAAGGTATCAAGCGATTCTATCTTCCACATCATCCCGTGGTGAAGGAATCGTTCACGACAATCAAGGTGCGGGTCGTGTTTGGTGCATCCTATAAAACCTCGACCGGTATGTCATTAAAAGATGCTCTCTACTGGACCGGTGATTTGGGAGGATATGCGATCAATAATCATGCGTGGACGAACTCGTCAGATCATGTTCATGGCAGACGTGGAGAAAATGTACCATCAAATCTGGACATGCCTAGTAGATCGGCAACTACGATGTGTCTTCTACAACCTTACGAACAGTAACTTGCCACCGATAAAGGACATCCATTTCCATTAGCTGCAATTGTTGTTAAGAAGGACACTCACTTGGACGATGTAACAGACGGAGCAGACAGCGTGGATGAGGCAGTAAGATCATGCGTCGAACCTCAAAATCCCATGCATGCCGGATGTTTTCGTCTCCGTACGTGGGCATCCAATTGCTCAATGGTTTTAGAAAAAGTTCCATTGGAAAACTTGGCCATTTCTTACATCGAAGAAATCAACCTTGATTCAAATCCATCGGTTACAACCCTTGGCTTCGTCTGGATACCTGGAACAGAAGAGCTGAAGTTCAAATTCCAAGTTCCACAGATGGATTCTGTAGAACTATTGACGAAACGGAAGATTCTTCCTACGATTGACACTCTTTTTTATCCCATTGGAATCCTTGGAGCAAATTTGTTTTGCAGTCATGGACGATCAAAGGTGAAAATGGTCAACGGCTGGATTGAGACCAACTTGCACCGTCAACGATGGACGAGGAGTGGTACCAGCTCTTCAAACATCTTCCACGGTTTCAGGAGATTATTATTATTGTTATTATTTATTTATTCGTCAACAGATCAAAATGTTTATCCCAATGACAACTAGATAACACTAAATTACTTACTATAACTAACACACACATCTTCGGAAACAACGCTTATTAACATCACGGGATACATTAAAATTGAACACGTCATAGCAGCTGTTGAAAACGCGACACATGCTTAGCACAGGTTCGTGTTTGCCGTAGTTGGTCCTTGAGTGCCGATTTATAAAGAAAGATTGTAAAAGTAGGTTTTGTCGTCGAGTTTTGATGTTCAAGAGACCAAGCAAAGTGGAACAGTCGATGTTTCCCTGAAGGAGGTCACTAACAAAACACGCTTTGGCCACCATACGCCTCCCTTCCAACAATTACAGGCTGATGAGCTTACACCGGCTTTCATAACTTGGCAATCTGGGGGGTCTTGCCAACGAAGATGTCGCAAAGTAAAGCGTATAAACTTTCGCTGAACGGCTTCGATCCTCTGGACTGCATTTTGGTAGAAAGGGGACCAAACGACAGCACAGTACTCCAAAAAAGACGAACCAAAAAGCAGTATAGTGCCTTCAGACAATAAACGTCTTTGAAGTTTTTTGCGAAGCGGAAGATGAATCCTTACTGCGATGAGGCTTTACAAAAAAATATAGGCAATGTGGTTCTCGAATGACAGTTTGGAGTCGAGCATTTCTCCCAGATCCTTGACTGTTGTTGCACGTTTCAAGCGTGTTCGTCCAAGGATGTACTCGTGAAGATACATCGCACGTTTTCGGCCAAAGGAGATAGCCAAGGATTTGGATACATTCAAGGCCATTTTGTTGATCCGGCATCAGTCGTCGAACATTTGTAGTTCCTGCTGAAGAAAATCGGCGTCTTCTAGACAATTTTTGACGTAGTACAGCTTTAGGTCGTCCGCGTAGGATAATTTCAGGCATCTGAGGACCAAATTCACGTCGTTCATATATAACAGGAAAAGTAATGGACCAAGGTGGCTGCATTGCGGAATGCCAGATGCTACTGAAAAGCTCGACGAGGCCTAATCTGAAATCTTCACAGACATAGTTCTACTAGTCCGGTATGAGCGGAGCCAGTTCAACAATTGATCGTGAACCCCCATTTTCCCTTTTTGTGTATTGGGAAAACAAACGACTCTTTCCAGCATTCAGGAAACACACCGGAAGTTAATGACAAATTGAAGACCGTAGCCAGGGGCGCAGCGAGTGTGTTAAGGCAACGCTTTAGGACAATGAGCTTTTCATCTGCTTCCCTACTAAAATCACCATATCACTATGGATAGTGAGTGCAGAGCCGAATACAGACAAGCGGGGAACATTGCTAGTAGCAGCTTCGAGGCCCTCGGCATCCAGAATTTCGTCGCAGAAGACACTGCTGAACTGCGTAGTGCCGTCAGTCACGGTGGAGGGTAAACCGGTTTCCTTCCGTTGTTCATTCACGAACCGCCAAAAGCTCTTCGGTTTCGTTTTGAGATGACTCTGCACTTGAGACTGATGAGAATTGTACAAGCTGTTATTAAGGTGTTTGTAATCGTCATTGGCGCGTGCGTAGTTTGTCCTGGTAGAATCGGTGCGATATTTGCTGTGTTTCCTCAGAGCAGCCCTTTTAACTCGTTTCAAATGTTTGAGGTCAGAATTAGACCAAGTAGGTTTGGGAGGCTTACGGTTGAGTTTCTGAGGCACGAATTGATCAACGGCGTACAGCAAAATTCCACACATAGTCGAAGCAGCAAAATTCACATCCCCGTTTGTAAGGGTCGTGTTCCAATTCACGCCGGCGAGAAAGTCAGCATGGGTGAAGTCATAATAAACGTTTTCGATGTTGTCATGGAAGCTGTACTTAGGATTAAACTCCAGTGTCAGTAGCAGAGGGGAATGATTTCTGCAGCTTTTGACAAGCGGTGTGGGAGCTTGAAGAACGGAACATCTTTGACCCAATTCTTCGCTAATGAAGCATAGATCCAGTAAACGGTTATTCGCGTTTGGAATGCCATTAACTTGCCGAAGTCTGGCGGTAGAAAGAGCATCAAGAAAGGAGAGCGAAGCCAGCCTGAATGACGAACAGAAATTGTCTGGATAGCGGAAGCCGTTAGTATCGTTATGCCATGAAATCGTGCTGAGGTTAAAATCTCCCACGATGATGATGTTGTCGCTGGGTCCCATTTGTGACACGATCCAATCCAAAGAAAGAGCGTGCTTTTCGATAAGGCTGCTGTCGCTAACACGATCGGGGGGAATATAAACTACACAGATAAACAGAGTCCCGGTTTTAGTGGATATCGCCACCCAAAGATGTTCAACCGTTGAGTCTCCGGGAGGCTTCAAAAGTCGAGATTTGAATTTTGACGGCAAAAAGAACTCTACCACCAGATTTCTTGTTGCTATTGAGCGATGATCGGTCTTGCCGGTAGACATAATACGTGTTGCCGAACAGTTGCTTCGATAATGTGTTTATACTAAGCCAGGTTCCCGTGAAGTCATAGACATCGTAGCATGCGTCACTGCATGCCAACTGATACTCGGCGAGCAAACTGTTGATACCACCTACGTTCTGGTAGTACAGAAGAGCTTTCAATGAGGTGGCAGAGGATTCGGCAGGCAGCAATCTGAAAGATGAGGCAGCATCGGTCCGAGCAACGTCATTAGATGAAGGATACTTGCCATAGATGGCAGCTTGGAGAGCCCTGTCTCCATCGCTAGACACAGGGCTGGGACGACTTTGACGGCTGGAACTAGCAATTAGAATATTGTTGAGACCGGCAGTGGGCACAGCTGAGCTAGGAGGGTCCAGGGCTTCCATACTGCTTTGTGACATGCGTCTCAGACCGGTTGAAGTGACGCTCGATGTGTATTGATGACGAGCATGGGCGAGATGACAGGTATGTAGCAGGTGGTGGGCGGATAACGGCGGTCTAATGGAATCAGCAGGAAAGAAGGTGGAATCGGAGATTATCAGGAGAAGCACGTTCTACAAACTGTGGGTACTTGCCTGAATTCGCAGCTTTGAGAACCTCTTCGTCAGCAGCGACCGATGTTTCAATTGTTGGCGCCCACTGCTTTCTGATGCTTCGTTGAAGGCCTACGATGCATTCTTCTACGTACAAAGCCAGGATGCTGCTGGAAATATTCTCATCGGGTTCATGGCGTCTTTTTCTAAGGTAGCACCTTTAAAAACCTAGTCCCTACCACGGCTGGAAATATGTGGAGCACATCTTCCAACGTAACTTTGTCAAATGGTGTGTGAAGCAATACGCTTCCAAGGTCAAACCTACTTTCAGACAGACTCAACATGCGTTCTACTTTGGATCGCTGCAACTCTGGCAACGTGGACGACCTTTGTGGCCAACAGAGTGTGCACAATCCAAGGTCAATCGGGTGGTTGTCACTGGTACATGTCAAGAGAACCTAGCTGTTCTGATTTCTCGCCATGTAAATGCTGCAAACATAATCGATAACGACTTGTGGTCGCCTTGACCGCAGAAGTTTCAAGAGCAATTGCCGTTACGAAGTGTTGAAAGGAACGAATATGGGAAAGAGGAACGACGTCGGTGTACTGTTGTCAATGCGGCTTCAGCCTGTGACGAATTCAACCAATGCTACATTTCGATGTTTGACTCGTACGATAATCTGATCAGACACTCTGCCTATTGGTTAAGAGTGATGGATCTACTAAAACTTCCGAGCGATAAGAGAAGGAACACTGATTTTTAACAATCGCTGAAAAAAAGAGAGCCGAACAAGTGCTTAGATGCTATCGATCAAGGCCGTCAACGGTTCAACAATTTATGGGTGATTTACCAAACGCGAGGGCGACTGTTTCGAGGTTTTTGCTAGCATTGAAGTAGACAACTTTGGCCCAGTATATGCGACATCCTTTCCAAGACGAGCAGCCGTTAAAGTAGTTTTTTTTTAATTCCTTGATAATCTAGGTTTTCAGCCCTGGGCTGGTTCATCTCCCGTCGTAGTCACTCAAATGCCTTTTTGGGTATTCTCGTAACTTGTCCGGGGGTGAGATTCGAACTCGTGGCTTTAGCGTGAAAGGTATGGATGTTAACCACTACGTCGGGGTCGCCCCCTATCAAGATGAATCTTCTAAAAAAATCAGTTTAGAGGGCATGCAGTGGCATTTTAGTCGCCCCAGTGGACCCCATTCCGGTGGCCTCTGGAAACCGGCGGTGCATTCCGCGATTTAGCATTGCCCATCTTCCGGTGGGATCAAGTTTCCAGTAGGACAGCAAAATTGGAAACGTGGCAAAACCGTAAGAGTTGCCAATGTTTTACACAGTGTTGTTTTCCTCAGAAAATCTCATTCTGGCAACTGTCTATCGGTGGCAACTGGACGTTTGAGAATAATTATAGATTTCGCAACATTCGCATACTAAATCCATAAATGCCTTTTAAAATTACCAACATCACATGTCGTCTGCATGTAAAGAGTGTATCGAAAAGTAGTCAGCAACATTCAAACTGTAGTTACTCCAAAATGGTTTGAATTTTTTTATTGATTATTAAGGTGACATGTTTATTTACATGTCAATAACAGTTGTGCAATCGATTGGTTTCGGTACAGTGGATCGTTTCAAAGATGAAACGAATTGATGTGGACACGCAATAAAAAATTCTTCACATTTGATGCTCGAAAAAGTACAACCAAATTACAAAACGGGTGAAAGTGAACCACACCTTTGTCGAGAATGTTCGGTGACACCCTTTCCGTGAAATATTTGCCCCGATCCAGCAGAAAAACCGGGTCCCAGCCACTTGAAAGTGGTTAAGTACATAAAGAAAAACCCATCGGCGTTGACGCGGGATTTGGTCAAGCAATTCATCACCAGCATCGGGATGACTCAATAGATCAAAGCTCGGAACTCCCAGAAAACGTACAGAAGGACAGAAGGTGCCGGAAAAAGCCCTGGAGCAGCAAGCTGCGCGAAAACTGCATAACCGGATTCTGGAGAGCAAGATTGATGCATCCTGATCAACGACGAAACCTACGCCAAGGAAGATTCGCGGGCGCTGCCCGGAGAATTATACGGAATCGGTGGACGACGCAGACACTACGGTGACGATGGAAAAATTTGGACAGAAGAAGGTAGCCTGGCTTGCGATTTGATCCTGTGGGATGCGATCGTCGTTTTATTCCATGAAGGGTACAATTTACGACAAGGTGTACGAGGAAGCATGTTTGAAGAAGAGATTGTTTCCACTTTACAGAAAGCAGAAGACTCCTCCTCTCTTCTGGCCGTATTTGGCTTCCGTCCACTACATCAAGTCGGCTCTACCGTGGTTGGCAAACAATAATGTACAATTCGTGAAAAAGGACATCAGTCCACCGAACTGTCCGGATCTTTGGCCAATTGATATTGGGCGATTGTTAAGCGGCACTTTCGGAAGGAGGGTACAGTGTCCCAAAACATGCAAGGATATCCAGAAAAACAGGACAGCAGCCACCAAGTGAGTCACAAAAGCAACTGTGCAGAATTCAATGAAGAATGTCAAGCTCAAAATACGAGCTTTTTTTTTCAGAAACTAATATTTTTATTAATATAAACAATGAAATGCAACCGAAGGTTATTTTTCTCCAATAAATCGAAAACTGAAGCCAAAATATGTTTCTGTTTTTCAACTCTTTTATGCGAAAATCAAAGTTGCTAACTCTTTTTCGATACACTCTTTACTGGCAGTCACTTGTCTCGTGGAGAAGGCAGTCACCTTGATTGCCCTCTCGCTCTATAAAATCTGTAACGATTCCTTAAAATGATCGCTTTTTTCACTTCACCGTTTTCTATTCTTATGGGACCTAGTTGCTTAATTTTTCGGATAAAGGTTCAAAATATCTAAATAATAAAATAGAGTGGAAAAATCGTCATATTTATATCTCGTCTTTTGAAATTCATGCTTGCCGTTTGATAATCAAAACAACAGTGACAGCAGATTGTTGAACGACACTTCGAACCGGCTTCATCCATTGCAGAAAGCAAAGTTCATTTGTCATCAAAGTGACAGTAGTGTACTTATTTGTAATGTTCATCTCTAACACGGAAACCATGAATTACGGAAAGGTTAACATCATCATTACACTGGGATCAAATCATTTTCACTTCTCATGAATATTTTATGAAAATCCAAGGCACTAGTGGTAATTTTAGAAGTGCGGGATCGGATCAAAGCTTGATGAACGATTATTTGTGACAGTTTGACTACATCTGAAAACAACCTAAGGGGCTATTCATAAACCACGTAGACTTTTCTGGAGGAGTCTACGCTCCATAAAAAATTTCAAAAAAATGTATGGAGAAAAGTCTACGAGGGGGAGGAGGGGTCTGAGATTTTCAAAAATGAGTCTACGTGGCTTATGAATAGTCCCTGATGGGGTGAATTAATTAAAGCTTTTCCGACCCAGTGCAGCCAAAAATTTTAACCAACAAACGCTAGTTTCGATTTTTTCCCTGTCCTCACAAGAGCTTCGAAAAATACTAAACTCACCTGTGTCACATCTATCAAAGAACCCTAGCCACTCCAAGGTGTACTTTCCCTTTATCCTGACCGTTAAAGTAGTTTCTTTGAAACTATAAAAATCACTTCACTGGGGTAGCGCTCGATCGTTTCCTCAACTTTCCACAACGTTGCAGTAGCAATAAAGTCCTGATTGAACTTTGTAGAGGTAATTATCTCGGGCTTCAGCATCAACATCAGACGACGAGCGAACTTTGATTGCATTGATTTATGTTACCGGGCGGTTGTTGGAGGTTTTTCGCACTTCTACCTGCATGATGCATCCTTGTGGTCTAACGCCGTGGCATCTAGCGAAAGCCCATAGTGTGAAGTGAAACACGCTTTATACTGTTCGTTGTCCTTTGAGCAGAGGATTTTTTTCCATTTCTCACTCCAGTCAACAAATGCCTTGATGAGTCAGGCGTAAGCTCCGGTATTTTTTTCTCTTGATATTTGTGATCAGAACACTTTATCATTGCACTATGGCCCAACTGGTCGGTCCGCTGGAGTTGTGAGGCCGATGTTGAATTTGGGTTGATCCTGGAAAGAGAAAAATAAAAATCTAGTGTCAATTTTCTTAAATAGAGATTTTTTATATAGTTTTTAGATAGTGTCAGCAATCTGTTGTAATATTAATATTTTATTAGTAATCGAGTTTTGCAACGACTAGGCTTGTTTTGCTTTTGACGTGTTATTTTAAAATAGTTTATAGGGTATCCTAGAAAGTATAAGCACGGCTTTCAAATCGATATTTTAACGTATTTTGGAATTTCTTTGAAACAAACGTTCCACATTTGTAAGTGGCCTCATCAGCATCCTTATTGTTGGTTTAAATCATTGTCAAAATTTAAATTATTTTCTCTGTGCATAAACCGGGAGCATAAAAAACTATCTTATTCGCTGCCGACGTCAGTTGAGTTCAGCACACGGTTTACAAAAAACGGATCCTGCTGCAAACCCAACCATTTTATCCAACATCCTAGTGAATTCTCGTGGATATGCAGTGGATTCCGCGGTTTCCCTCAAAGCAAGAACCACAACGAGAACACATTCCTACCCATTCCCTATTTGACCCGCATTCGGAAGTGGTCGGTGCCGGTATTGCCTATTATATCATTAAAATCACATGTTCTTAAACATTGAAGATGTGTATTAGTCCCAAACATCATCTGTTAGTCCTCTGTTTAATTACAGCTGAAATGGCAATAACTGAGTAGCAGCTATCGCGCGATCAATCATGCTCATGCTCATGTCTCAGAAAGTCAGAGGCAATGAAAACTGATACGTACATCCGGGAATGCTTGAATTGGCTGCCCATGATCAGGAAGAATGATGGTCCAGTATTGTTTTTGCCGGATTAGGCTGGATTACATTATGCAAAAGATGGTAGCATGGTACGACGTCAAAAAAGTTCAATCCGCACCGAAACTTATGAATCCACCAAACTGTTCTAAAACCCGAGCAATCGATACATTTTGAGTTCTGAACAAGGCATATCTAAGGAAACATGTAAAAACAGCAGACCCAACTAACATTTTTAGTTGCCTTAGCCGAACTTTATTACTTATAAGCTGTTTTATAATTGTATAAAAGCAAATGAAGCTGAATAAGCAATAAGCAGAATTAAAAAATCGATACAGTACTTATGCGTAATGTAAC
The DNA here is from genome assembly GCA_024533555.2 of Aedes koreicus. Classification (NCBI taxonomy): domain Eukaryota; kingdom Metazoa; phylum Arthropoda; class Insecta; order Diptera; family Culicidae; genus Aedes; species Aedes koreicus. The sequence continues at coordinate 93,865 of JAHHFK020003711.1, forward strand.
ACAGCTTTAACACAACATTTAGCTCTCGGCTGCATACTTTGAAAAGAAAGCTCTTATACGAACAATATTTGTCTGCGTTTGCACAGCTTGTTTATGTAGCTAAGAAATTAATCGGTTAAGCTTTTGAATTACCATTCCCAAGCAGCAATTCAAATTCAAATTGGTTTTATTCATGTTTTATGGTAGTTTTATCAGAGCATTATGGAGTTCATCCGGTTTTATCAGGGCATTTTCCAAGTTAAGGTGGTTTTAACTCATTTACAGCTCTCAAGAGTGATTAAAGAACACTTGAAGAAACCTTCATAAAACTACATCATTTATAAGTGTAATTCACCTTATCAGTAGTTTTATAAGATACTTGATCCCCCTCTCAAGACATCGTGTCGCAACTTGCATAAAACCTGATAAAAAGTTTTGTAAAAGTTTTATGACATTCTTCTTTAAGATGAATGTTTCTTGGAAATGCTGCCATAAAACTCTCTTAGAACCATTCCGTAATTCATGATTTTAAATAAGAGCACATATTCTTGAGAAAGAACATTATATGAAAAATAAACAGACTGTCACAATGGACGCCCACAGGTGGAAGAAATTAAAAACCAGCGGATCGTTCAAGCGGAAATTCAATAAAAACCTATTCAATATATTGAACACTCCTTCATCTCAGCCACCAACGACAATTTTTTTTTTTTTGACCATTCCATTGGATTCGCAGCCTACTGAGACTAACTTATCAAAAGGGTCTATGCGTTATGCGTAAAACGAATAAAATAAAATGGTGCAATGTGTCGCCAGTTGAAAACCGAATTGCATAACTCATGATATTTGATTTTATGGCAGTTGTGCAAGTTAAACCTAACGTCTCAGGTAGTGCGTTATATGGCGCACCACCGTGGAAATACAGCGCAGTAATTTTGACGTAAGGTTTAATGTGCACTACGATTGTAAAATGTTATGTTAATGTTGAATTCTCCCGAGTCGTGCATTTCAGTTTTCAATAGGCTACGCTAGGTTCAGCGTACAGATCAAGAGAAAATTCATCTTTCGCTCAACTGATGTTTCAGCCATCGACTCAATACTATTATCTGTTCTTCTTCCCAAATCCATTGTTAACATATTCAAGTGAGAGTTTTTTTTTAATGTTTTAATCTCCTTACGCTGGTGATTAAAAACAACAAATTATAAGCTGTAATTATGAACAACAACTATGCAAAGGCACTTTTGATTTGAACGTTCACATTTTCTTTGTTTATTATGTGCCTTCTCCACAATGATTTTATGGCTATCTTACGACAGACTTGTTTACCTTGAGCAATTCAAACAAGTTTTATTCAAGCGTTACTCCTCTTTTTCAAGAATAGAACAAGTAAAGATGAACTTATCGCGCTCCTAAACAAATCTTGTTAGTCTTGTGCCAGAAATATTAGTTTTATATGCGTTTTATGGTAGTTTAAGATAAAACCATTGAAAAAATGGCGAGCGTGGCTATTCTGGATTCCCTCCGAATGGTAGCCATTTTCATATATATGCAACAAAACTCTCGTTTTTCCAATGCTACGGACAATTTCTGCTGTTTAAAATACATTTTGAAACTTAAAATGGATTGTCGACACAATTTATTCAAGATCTAACAATTTATCAGCCTTGTCACCTAATTGTTGAATTTTCAAGTATTTTTTTATTTTTCAAATAAATCAATATTCTAGCAATGATTCCGTGGCGCATTAAAATTTTCGAACTTTTATGTTATAAAACACCAATAAACTGAACGTCGCATGAAAAATTTATCAATTGCAGGCAAAAAACTCATGCATTTATGGTCAATTTTACAATTAATTTACATACGTATCCACTTTGGAAAAGAAACATCATATGTATATCGATGTTTTTTTTTTTCTCTTAAAAAGTCCCCATTCAGCAAGAATCCAAAAATGGAATCTTCGAAACATATATGTGACGGACTGGAAGTGTTTTTTAAGAGGAAAATCATAAAACCACTAAAACTTGTGGTAGTTTTATCATAGTTTTAAGCATGTCCTGCATGTCATTACAAGTATGTACCGATAAAACTATCAAGTTTTAAGCGAATCTTGGGAAATAGTCTTGACAACCTCATGTAGTATGGGCTTTTTTGAACTTATGAGGGTTTTATGGCTGTTTTATCGATGTTATGTAGAATATCTAGTTTTATGCGTGGTTTTATCAAATGATTCTTGAGAACTTTTCAAGTGTACCTTAAAATTGAATTTCTTACTTGGGTTATGTTTTCTTATACACAGTTTGATTTATTAGCTTTGTTACAGCTTTTCAAAAGCCTTTATATTAAAAACTAGCTCAACCCAGTGCGTGCGCTGCTACGCTTGCAACTAAATGAAGGAAATTTTAATATAACTGTCACGTTTATGGTTTTTTTTTTCAAGATATTTTTTTTTTTTGAATAAGAAGGGGGTCAAATCTTTATTATAATATTTCTTCCTCCACAAAGAAAAAATATGGTTTTGTTTTCTATCTAATTTTTTCTTTTTTGGTTAGAAATTTGTGTTTCATTTGTAGTGGGAGCCCCCTCCCTTTCAGAGGGGGGGAGGGTTCTCAAACCACCTTAGAAACATTAATTTCCTTCAAAAACCTCCACATGCCAAATTTGGTTCCATTTGCATGAATTGTTCTCGAGTTATGCAGAAATTCGTGTTTCATTTGTATGAGAGACCCCTCTTTCAGTGAGCAGAGAAGTCTCAAACCACAATAGAAACATTTCTTGCCTTCGAAAACCTCCACATGCCAAATTTGGTTCCATTAATTTGATAAGTTCTCGAGTTATTCTGAAATTTTTGTTTCATTTGTATATGAGCCCTCCTCTCAGAGAAGGGAGGGTCTCGAGTCACCTTAGAAACATTTCTTGCCTCCAAATACTTCCACCTGCCAAATGTGGTTCCATTTGCTTGATTAGTTCTAGAGTTATGCAGAAACTTGTGTTTCATTTGTATGGGAGCCTCCCTTTATAGAGAGGGGAGGGGTCTCAAACTACCATAAAAACATTTCTCGCCTCCAAAAACTTCCGCATGCTAAATTTGGGTTTCTTTGCTTGATCAGTTCTCGAGTTATACAGAAATATGTGTTTCATTTGTATGGGAGCCTCCCTTTATAGAGAGGGGAGGGGTTTCAAACTACCATAAAAACATTTCTTGCCTTCAAAAACTTCCGCATGCTAAATTTGGGTTTCTTTGCTTGATCAGTTCTCGAGTTATACAGACATATGTATTTCATTTGTATGGGAGCCTCCCTTTATAGAGAGGGGGAGGGGTCTCAAGCTACCATAAAAACCTTCTTTGCTTTCAAAAACTCACACATGCTAAATTTGGTTTTTTTTTTGCTTGATTAGTTCTCGAGTTGTGTAGAAATTTGTGTTTCATTTGTATGGGAGCCCCCCTTTCCAGTGAAGGGAGGGTCTCAAACCATCATAAGATTATTTTCCGGCCCTAAAAATCTCTGCATACAAACTTTCACGCCGATCGGTCCTTCCGCTCGCGAGTTAAATCGTGACAAAGGAAACCCCAACTCATTTTTATTTTATAGATGCGTTAGCCGCTATACCGCTTAGTGAATATAGCTGTATAGAATGTTGTATAACAGTTGCAGCACAGAGTATGTGCAGCGTCTTTGCAGTTATTTATATTGATTTGCAATTCATACACTGAGCGAACGAATCGTGAGGAATTCATAAGAATATCGTATGGAAATTTGCCAGAAGATATTGTTGCAAATTTCATACGATTCTCTAATGGAAAGCAGTTCATAAGACGATCGTATGAAAATTTTCCTCACAGAAAAAAAAAGTTGCAAGTGGGATTCGAACCGTGAACCTCGGGATCTAGAGACGAGCCACGATCCCACGAGACTATACACGCATGATAAGTGATGTCAAATGAAAGTGTATAATAGACATGTTTTACTCGACCAATGCATCAATAATCATTTCATACGATTTCGTATGGAATGAGTCTTGGACCCTTGCTTTGTGGTTCATAGTTCCGATTGTATGAAAACCGTACGGATAATTTCCTGAGTGTAGCTAAGTAAACGCATTTTTTTCATGTTATATCAACCACCTTACAACCATTCGTCTGAGCTGTCAAACGAAATGAAAGGAATACCGTCCATTTTTAAGGGAAAAGGTTTACTTAATTATGTCACGCAGTAGGGGGGGGAGGGGGTTCGAGAAAAAAAAAAAAGAAATAAAAAAGTGATGGGGGGGGGGGGAATCTTGCAGATTTAAGCAAAGAGGTTTCATTGGGAGGTTTGTGAGCGTAAAAGGGTTATATACCGGTACGGGGTATAGGATTAAAATAACTTTGGTTAACGAACGTTCTGTGGTTTATTGGTTTCTTGTTGTAAATAGTCACTAGGGGGTCTTATTATGTAGCGTAGGGGGGGGGGGGGGTTTGCGCTCAAATTGGGAAAGGCAGGGGGGGGGGGGGGGACAAGTCCAATTTTGCGTGAGTAATTAATCCGTTCCCTAAATTCAAAATAAATTATTTACTTCTTATACACAATAATTGAAAAGATTGATGGCTCGGAACTCGCTCATGTACCACTGATCGCTTGTGATAGTTTCTAGCGGTAGATTTTAGTACACACTCTGTTTTGATGCGTACATGGGAGAGGAAAACTCTCTCCTTTTTGGGTTCGTTTTGTACACAACGACTGATAATTACTTAGTGTTTATTTTCTGTCATACTTCTTATACACAACGTATTGAAAGACTGATGAATATGTAACGATACATCATACATCGTTGCTCCCGTTGCGGAGAATACAATATAACAATTAGAGTCTGTAGACCCCATACACTCGGTGGTACTATTGATTCGTACTGGTGGGAGACCAGTACTCCTAACAACGCTTTACGGTCTTTCTCTCCGAGGTCTCTACGTTAGAGATGACGAGAAAATAAACACTAGTTTTATTGGTCGTTCGTGTACAAAAAACAACCCCCAGGGGAGTTTTCCCTCCGCTATCAAAACAGAGTGTGTACAACTACGCTTCGCGAGAAATTTATCACAGCGATCAGTGGTACTGGCCGGACCTACATCACGTTATTATTGCCGGATTGAGGGAAGTATCTGGCCTTAACTACCCCGCAGGGGATGTTTGGCATGATAACGTCCTTGCGTACACACGTACTGCTTTACCCCTGCCCTTACGCTTTTTCAATAGTTCTATTTCATTTCGTCCCCACCGTAACCTACGGACCTTTCAACCTGAGTAACGCTACATTATACTGTTACTCCAGCTCGGAGAATAACAGAATATAACAATTAGAGTATGTAAACCCCATAAATGGTGGTAACTATTAATTCATTGGTGGGGACCAGTATAACCGCTTTCGGCTGTCACCTTCCGGGTCCTGCCCACGCGTAGGATCGACGAGACATCTCCTACTACATCACTAAGTAATATATATTTCAGATAGTTAAATGTCGTTGTGTGCTCAAACAACGGTAAAAAGCCCCATTGCGTAAATCGTCCCGGATGTAGGGTTGATAATTTTTTTGGGTATGTTAGTTTAGGTTAAGGTTTATGTAGGTTTGTTAGTGTGGACTGTTTGGTTTGTTTTTTGGATACTTGTGTATAACGTTTCTGTATGTCTACTTGGTTATCTTGTTTAGTTAGTTGGAAAGCTGTAGGAGGAGTTTTCCTTTCTGTTCTAAACAGAGTGTATCATGTATCCAAGCTAGAAATATAAGAGATTGTGGTAGAGAGGGTAGTATCCGTCAGTTTTTGGGTACCCGCGGGTCGCTGTATGTCTAACCTATGGCGTAGCTAGCGGAACCTTCAACACTTTCCTCATATCTTTACTCTACCACACCTTCTGTCCTACTCTTGGTGATTTCATGGCTCAGGTGGTTTAATGCGAAAATTTATTTTTTTATTTCTTAATCTTTTAGCACTCTACATGTGTAAACAAGCAACACGCCGTCTACGTCGTACTTGTAGTGTGTTTGACGTATTTTTTGTTTTTTTTGTTTTTTTGTTTATTTGGGTAAATGTGGTGTTTTTTTGTTTGTGCTCCATGCATATTGCTGCGTTGCGTCATGTGCAATATGCAAGTATCTTTACCATTACTAGTTTACGCTGGATACTTCTATGTCTGACTGAACTAAAGGGAAGGTCACAATCACTAGGATTCTTGTCTAGAGTCGTCTAACATTATTGCTAAGTACTCGTGCGCAGAGCGAAGCAAACCTTGCAAAAAACTGAGTCTTTTCGGTTGGTAAATACTGATCGATTAACGAATTAAATTTGCGTTTAATCCACACAGTGCGTTACTAAGGATATATAGAGAACTTTGAGCTTTTGTAATCGCAAATCTCAAGACATATGATTATGTGATGTTGGAACTAACAGAGAATGTAATTGTTTTCTCAGGATTTTATCTTGCTTTAATCATTACTATATTTGCTCACCCGAAGCAGTACAACTGCAAATGTTCTTCTAAGACGAGTTTATCTTGTAAAAGGTGGAGATAGTGGTGTTTTGGAAAAAAAGAAAATGGTGTTTAGGGTGTATTTTCTCTGATTTGATCGTAAAAGTGCCAAGAGTGTGTTCTGGAAGTTAGTGAGCTCGTTACAAAACAGTGGAGGTGTACTATGCTTTGCTTATATAGTTGGGTAAATATATGATTTGGTAGTTTTGATTGTTGTGGTTTGATGTGTGGTGGAGAATTGTGAGAGGAAAAGGCAACAATCTCTTCTGGTGGCACTCAAATCGATAGATTTCCGCATTTATAGTTCCGGTAGTGTAAAAAAATGGTTGACTTCAAACCACAGGAACATATTGCTTGCCACACCAGTACCTTTCGACCAAATTTCTCCACTTGAATCGACCTGTCCGCATCGCTCACATCCTCCCCAATGACGGCAGTAAAGTATTGTGGACCTAGAAGGGTTTTTGAGTCCTCCTTTACATAGGTCTCATCGTCCATCAAAACGCATGCATCCGGACGCTGCAAAAGACGCGAATACAATTTCCGGGCCCTTGTTGCTGCTCGCTTCTTGTGTTCTGCACTTTGTTTCGAGATTTTCTGTTTCTTGTAGGTCTTCAGGTGGTTTCGCCTCTTGATACGCTGGATCATTCCGACACTCGTTCCTGCTTTTTTGGCCAAATCACGTATTGACATTGATTTGTTCTTCATGATTAGAGATACCACTTTCTGCTCCAGTTTCGGGTTGGAAGAACCGGGTTTTCTGCCTCTTCCTGGTAGCTCATCCAAAAAATAGTGTTCCCCAAACTTATTAATGATGGTTTTAACACTCGCATGATGAATTCCAAACCGCTTCGCCAATTTTCGCATAGTAATACTCTTCTCACTTAGCCATTTGTCCAGAACCTTAATTTTCACTTCCTTTTCAATACGCGACATTTTGAAAACGCAGAATTTGAACCGCACAAACAAGTAAACAAAAGAAAGCTGACAGTCAAACGCACAGCATGCAGTGTTCAGAGCATAAAAAACATCACAAATACATGCGTACAACGCAAATGTATGTGGATAGCTTATATTCGATACACTCCTTATTACGCTGGGCTGATGTTATCCTTCTGCTACCTATGCTGAGCCACAATCACTTTCAATTCATCGTCGAATGGCGGAATGCATGGGGGAAGTGCAGTCTGTTCGGTGTAATAAGCGGTAGATTTGATCGGAGAAAGAGGATTTTTGGTTATGGGGAGGCAAACTCGGGTATGTTTGCAGTATAGTTTTCGAACAAGGGAGATCTGGTGAGAGGACAGCAGGAAGAGGTGAGGATGGTTTGATTGAAGATAATGGAACCGATCTCTTGAAGATGACGATTGATTAGCAGAGCTTTAGCTTTAAGCGCCGATAAATTAGGAATGTGCGATGTCGATGCGATTTTTACAGAATCGAGATTTTTACCTCGATAAATCGATTTTTTTTTCATCAGATCTTTTTGGTTCGATGTATGACAACATTGTTTTTTTAAAAAATGAAATCGATGTTTTATTGATTTAAATTTTTTCCACATTATTGAGTGCATAAAGTTGATCGATATCGATCAAACCTTGCAAAGGAGAATGTATAATCGCCCAACGCTTATTTTTATTTTTTTACAGCTTTCGCTGTAGGTCAGTTCTCAGTCTGATCGTATACCTTCTTCGTATATTAATTGGCATTGACGACACCGTTTTTTCACATGGTGTTTATTCCATTTCCAGAAAAAAAATCCCTGAGTTTTGTTTCAGGCCAAAATAATATTGTTGCTAATGGTATCCAAGATGATTCTTTTGGCTTTCAGTCCTTGTGGGTAATGAAAAACAGACGATTTTCTATTTTCCGATGTTGCGGCGTATTATATTTCGCCTTCTTCTAAAGATTAGTGTAAAAATATAATGTGTCGTTGTTCCTTATATAATTTACTTACTAGATTTCTGGTTGTTGTCATATTATGTTCTGTTATTACATTTTAACGTCTAGTAATTCTATTAAACAGCACTGTTGTGGACACATAAATACAAAGAAAGGTCAAATAAATTAAACAAATATACACTCAACATAGTACGTGATTATTTACCCTATTTTTACACTTTTACACTGTTCCGGTATATCTAGCTAACTGTTAAATAATTGTTATATTGGATCCTGAGAGGTGGTGTCTCGGTTGGTGTTCCCTGTGTTGGTGGTTCTATTTCTAATCATGTTTACTGCATGTATCAGTCCGGAGTATGTTGTACTTAGTCCATCTGTGTTTGTTCGTTTGTTGATACTGTTGTTGTCATTAATCTTCCTTGTGCATTGGGGTCGTTTTTGACCAATCAACATCTCAAAAAAGCTCTTATGTCTAAACGGAATAAACTAGGAATCTGAATTTTTTTGACTTTTCCTAATTTTTGAAAAGGAATATAATTTGGGCAGTTACAGCTTTCAACGACCTCTAGAAGTGACGCTCCAAAAAATTCAGGGGCATTCAGGGTCAAAAAAGACCCAAGACTTTGCTTCGCTCCCAAATATTTATTTTTGAACCGATTTTTGATATCTTGGTCTCAAATGAAAGGTATAGATTCTTAAAACGACATGCTGACCTGTCTTGTTTTTTGATTGGCCATTCTGGGCACATAGATACCCAAAACCGGTTGCGGTATGCATCCGAAGTGGACCATTTTGGAACCTCTAGTATTTGTACTTGTATTTGTATTTAAACGGTTAAAAACTCACGATTTTGAACATCGATCTTCAAAAACATTATGCCATAGACCTACCGAAGTATTTGGCCACATCCGGATACTCTGGTACCGGTTCCGGTAGGGTCAAAGTGTAAAATTTTGAAAACCCAACTATTTGTACCGTTCGACGGTTCAAAATTAATGATTTTGAATACTGATATCCAAAACATCATACCATAGATCTACCAGGAGACCACATCCGGATATCATGGTACCTTTAGGGACCAATTATGGATACCCCAAGTTGTTGTACCATTTGATAACTCAAGGTTCATGATTTTAAATACTGATATCATGATGATTTTAATGGTTTGTCATCTTGATGAAAACATCATGCCATCTGTATTTCCGAAGACATCCATCATGTCATGGACTAAAACCCGGAATGGACCCAATTTGGACTACTCTTGTACCCACTAACTCTTGTATACCACATTCATAAACAAATAGTCAAGATAACGTCCGTTTTCCTATTTTTTTGGAGTAAAAAAACTAATTGATACATGTTTAACATATTTATTTTACACTTCAGGGTTGATGCGAGTTTATAAAAGTCATCCGGTGGTCAAATTGACAGGCAACTACGGTTTTAAAATTCTACACGCTGGACAAAATGTTGCGGTATGAATTTTACATGTATAATTACCGCATTGGCAGCACGTTGTTGAATACTTATTGTCGGAACCTTCGCAAAAAGTGCACCGTCCTCTCTTCTTTGGTGGATTCATATTTCTTTTATCAGGCTGGATAGGTGGGTCGGCAACAATTGAAGTTCCAATGTCTGCTCTTGAGGCACGTACGATTTGGGCAGAAAAGGCAGCTATTGGGATTGTTTCACGTCATGCTATCTGTTGGGATACCAGCGCTGTTCCCAAGCGTTCCAGAAATAACCGTTTCCGGTTCAGAGCGTTATTCCAATCTGTCAAAATCTTATCGTATACAACAAACGCATTATTCAGTGATTGATCGATACCATTCCACTCGACTACATTTTTCCAATTTTTCGCATTCGTTCTAATGCGCATTTCACGGAATATGAGGCAAGGCGGCGATCAACGGTATCAACCGCACCCTTGTGACGGTTGTAGAAGTTAATGATATCTGGCTTTTTCTTCTCTGTAGAGTCAACTGGTCATGGTGCGAGGTACTTAGAAGAATCAAGTTTTTTCCCTTTTTTGGTATGTAGGAGACCAAGGTGATATCTTGAGTATGAGCGAAGAGGGATGAGTGTATTTGCCGACCCTTGGTAACCAGCAGTGCAGGGGGGATGCATGTTGATGATGATCTTGATTAGCGTAAGCAATCTTTAGTTGGTGAGAAAATGGCTTCCAAAGGATTGTTTACAATAAACGTGTATGTCCTTTTTTAAATGTAGCTCTTGAATTTCTGTTTGTAATCGAGTTAGCTATAAGTGGTTATACTTTTCGATGAGCAGTACAACTAGTTGTAACATTAAAGTAAAATGGAATACTCACAATTTCGGTCTTGTTGCTACACAGAACTGTCACCGTCAGAATTAGAAGTAACAATAGTGTTCGCACTGGAACGGTCTGGCAGGCGGAGTGGACTGTATTCGGCAGGAGCGGGCAGAGGAAGCAACCGTCAATTCAAACCAACTCTGCTCTGAAAAGAGTTGACTGACGTTGTTC